>CANXYI010755283.1:0-10240 GCA_948208565.1 Hura crepitans | reverse complement strand
TAGTCAATCTATCAACAATCACCCACCTAACATCATACTTATTCCTGGTCAAAGTCAATCCCATTACAAAGTCCATTGAAACCTTCTCCCACTTCTATTTTGTTATTACTATAGGATGAAGCAATCCAAAAGGAACCTAATGCTCAGCTTTTACCTACTGGCATGTCAAGCATCTACCCATATATTTTGCTATATCTCTCATCATACTTGACCACCAGTATTGAGACTTCAAGTCTATGTACAACTTCGTACTACTAGGGTGCATAAAATAAAGAGCTTCATGTGCCTCCTTCTGTATCAGTAACTTTAGGTCATTTGTACTAGGTACACATAACTTGCCTTAATAATATAGGCATCCATCCTCCTTTAATTCAAATCCTATTGCCTTTCCCTCTTTAACTTTACCCACAATCTATCTCAATTGTTCATCCCTCACCTATGCTTCCTTTATCTATTGCCTAAAATTTTGTTTAATATGAAGTTTAGCTAGAATGGCATCTTCTCCTATATACTACAATCTAGCCTTCATTGCTTTCAAGGTTACCACGAATTTCCTACTCAAATCATATGCTACTACATTAGTTTTCCTTAGGTTGTAATCTATCAAGCAACCATAATCTTTAATCAACCTTAACCACCTTATTTGCCTCAAGTTCATCTCTTTCTATATAAAGAGATATTTTAGGCTCTTTTGGTTTGTGTAAATGTAATACTTCTCACTATACAAATAATGCCTCTAAATTTTTAAAGCAAACACAATGGTAGTTAACTCCAAGTCATGAGTATGATAATTCCTTTTATGTGGTTTCAACTCTTTTGAAGCATAAGCTACCACTTTTCCTTCCTGTATCAATACACATCCTAATCTATTAAGTGAGGCATCACTATACACAACAAGGTCCTTACCCTATTCAAGTTGAATTAGGATAGGAGCTTTTGTCAATATCTTCTTCAAATTGTCCAAACTTTCTTAACATCTAGCATCCCACTCAAATTTCACATTCTTTCCAATCAATCTAGTCAGAGGTGTTGCAATTACAGAAAACCCTTTAACAAATCTTCTATAGTACCCAACTAAACCTAGAAAACTCCATATCTCCATCACATTTTTTAGAGGTTCCCATTCTATTACTGCTCTAACCTTGTTGGGGTCTGCTCTAATACCCTCTACTGATACTATATGTCCCAAAAAAAGCCACTTCATTATGCCAAATTTCACACATACTCAACTTGGCATATAATTGTCTTTCCCTTAGAATCTGTAACACAACTCTGAGATGTTGTTCATGTTCTTCTCTTGGCTTAGAATACATTAGGATTTCATTAATAAATACCAAAACAAATTGATCTAGGTAAGGTTGAAACACTCTGTTCTTTAGATCTATAAAAGCTACTGGGGTATTAGTGAGCCCAAATGGCATTATTAAGAACTCATAATGCCTATATCGAGTCTTGAAAGCATTTTTAGGAATCTCAACTTCTTTAATTCCCAACTGGTGATACCTAGATCTCAAATCAATCTTGGAAAATACACCTGCACCTCTCAATTGGGCAAAAAGATCATTTATTCTGGGTAAGGGGTATTTATTTTTAACTATCACTTTATTTAGCTATCTGTAATCAATGCATAATGAAGGGACCCATTTTTCTTTTTCAAAAATAGAGTAGGGGCTCCCCAAGGTGACGTACTAGGTCTAATGAACCCCTTGTCTAGTAGATCTTGCAACTGCACCTTCAGTTCTTTCAACTCAGTAGGTGTTATTCTATAGGGGGTAATGGACATAAGAGTTGTACTAGGATACACCTCAAACTCAAAATCAAGCTCTCTCTATGAAGGTAACCCTAGCAAGTTATCAAAAAATTTAGAAACTATTAAGATCTATTCAATAATTGGGTGGAAGTATTATTATCAATGAAATGTGCTAGGTAGGCTTCACACCATTTACGAATGAGTTTTCTTGCTATAACAGCTGAGATGAGATTATCCGAAAGGTGTCTCTCACCTACAACTATCATTGTCTGTCCTTTTATAGTCTGGAGGGTTAGCTTCTTATGTTTACAATCCATTATAGCCCGATGTTCAAACAACCAATCTATTCCTAAAATCACATCAAATTCATAGAAAGGTAACTCAATCAAATCCATAGGAAATAGACATTTTTTGATTACTAAAGGACACTGCCTATACACCATGTTCACAGTCACACTGTCCCATTAGATTACTGACTTTAATGTCTATATTCACATGCTCATATTTTAGTCCTCTATCATGTGCTTATATGCTGTATACATAAGAATGTGTAGATCCTAGGTCTATTATTGCAAAAACTGGAACATCAAATAAGTGAAATGTACTAATAATAACTTCTGGGGCTGTTGCTTTTGCTCAAGCCCTGACAACATATTGCCTTACTAGTGTATAGGCTTCTGATCCTATCCTCTAACTAGCACTGGGCTGATTTCCTTTGCCTTACCTCTATCCTCTACTTTGAGATACAGCTACAGATGCCTGAGTACTGGCATCTTTTGGCTATCTCTGAGGACACTATCTCTGATAATGATCTCAAGCACCATAATTAAAGCATTCTCCCTTCCTACTCAACCAACATTACCCCTAGTGTCTTTTATCACAAGTATTACAAGTTGAGGGTCCATTCCTGTTACATACTGATCTCAGAGCACTAATAGCTCATTAAGGTGGCCGAGGTCTAATTGTGGAAACCTACCTAGATCTCTGAGATTATGTCTACTTTTATGCCTAGTGCACTAATTGAGACTGAGACTATACTTCTCTTCTTCTATTACTATAACATGAGGCTACACTAGACCGCCCAGTAGTGAACCGTCTCTTCCTCTTAAAGAAGTCTCTCTTCTCTTGTACCATCTCTTTCATATCATATGCAGATGCTACTAATATTGCAAAATTTGTCACCCTCGATTTAGCTATCTGCATCCTCAATTCTACATTCAAGCCTTTTAGAAATCTCTTACACGTCTCCTCTTAATTAGGAATAAACTTCTCAGCATATCTTACCAGTCTGGTAAAATCCTTCTCATACTCTGCCACTATTCTCCTACCCTGTCTCAGATCTAAGAACTCCTATCTCTTTTTATCCTTGTATGACTCTATGATATATCTCTTCCTAAACTCTATTAAGATGAACTCCCAGGTGAGATATGTTGCTACCTTCCTCTTCTTAATAGTATCCTACAAATGAAATGCTTCTTCCCAAAAGAGAGAAGTTGTACACTTCAAACTTTCTTCCTTTTTACACTCCAGTTGTTCCAGAATTCTAAAGGTTCTTTCTAACTAGTACTCTGCCCTTGCTACATCATACTTCTTTGTACCCAAAAAATCTACAGCTCTTAATCTTTTTAATCCTCTCTAAAGGAGTTTTCTATAAAGGAGTTAGTGGTGGTAAAGGTGGAATAGAAGCTGTAGAAGTGTGTCTGAGCAGATCCATTATCTACTGTAACAATGTCAGGGATTATTATGTCTATGGCTATGTTTGTGGCTATGGCTACTATGCAACATCACAGGGTATTAGTATGGCTACACTACTAGCTCCCCTTTGAATTGTGGTAAGGGTATAACTAACCACTTCCTCTCTTAGGTCTTCAGGTATCTAATCACTTATCATGATTAACTACAAAAAAAAATAGAACCTATTAGCCTCTTAGCATTATGGCAGTTCAGAGAAAACAACCCTAGACATTGGCAATAATATAAGACACCTAGGAACATATAACCTATACTCTAATACCACCCAATGTGACACCCCCTACTGGACTTCCTAAGAAAATCAATAGGTGATACAGTTCCTACTAGGTCACCCATCCTACTATTGCTCTAAGTGTACACTCTTTAACACTTAAAGACTATTTTAAAACTTTATCAAGTATTACTTAGGTTTTTAGTTTAATAATTAAACATGTTCATATATGGTATGTCAAACTTAGAAACCTATTTTATAAACATCTATATGTTACAAAAAATTGGGTAGCATAACAGCTACTCGAATGACATACGAAATTTTTTTCCACTTGTAAAAACACTTCTAAAATCAACAATATCATTTTACCTTCTTTTAGACCCTTCTAGTCCCCTAGTCAATATCATCACATAGTAATCAACACATCAAAATCACATAGGGCCATAGGCCCATAGTTATCAAAATCATGAAAGCAAATCATTCATATAAACCACTTGTTTATATACATCACACCTATCCTTTTATATATAGACATAAGCAGCCTCTAAGCATGCTTAACCTATACCCTATAGTGTTTATGTGAGTGCTAACTTAACAAACAAAGAAAAAGACTCTATATATCCTTCAAAATCTATGCTGCTACACTACACATAGAACTCTAAATATCTCAAATAAATCAACAACCAATCATATTATGGATAGTAAGGATTAGCCCGTAGACCTCTCAATATCTAAAAATCACAATAAGAACTTTAATGGATAGTAGGGATTAGTCCATAGACCTCCCAATATCTAGATAATTATCAACATCAAACACTTTTAGTGTGTAAAGCTCTTAATATCCAAAAAAAAATGTAGTAGTTATCTAACAGCTGCTAATCCCTAAGTTTCCTGATTAACCCATCCAATGGGTGTTTAACTAATGGCCTATCTAACCTTATTTCATGTCCATTTATTTTCTAATGATCACATTATAATATTTAGAAGTGAAAAATAGAAAGTTATAAAATTATTTTGATAGTTAAAATTTAACTTGGACAATTACAAGTCATTTTGGTCCTACTAAAAAGTTACAGGTCAATTTTCTAAGTCATTTTAGGTTACTTTCTTCGGCATAATTAAGTTCACATCAAGTCTCATGTAAGCCATTATTTTAAACCCAATTATGTCTTTGTTCAAAACCATACTCAGTGTATAAATTTTTTAGGACCTTTTACAAAACAATTATAGGTCATTTTTATTTTTTGCATAGGCCATTATTAGTCCAAAATAGGTCTTTCTCATGTTATCTTTTTATGCCAATTGTACCAATTTTCATTCATGATCATAAGCATAAAGCCACCTCAATTTATATATATCAAATGACCTTGAAAGAGGCTTTAATTTCATGTCATATAAACCTTACAAAATGTCCAAACTTAAGTTCTATTAAATGCCAATTTAGGTCCATTTTGTGGCAAATTCCACTATGCCATTTTAGGCCATTCCCAAGTCTCTTTTTAACTACTTTCCTACCTTAAATGCCTTGCCACTATTTATACATTTTCATGTCTTATTACTCATACATATTTACCTATCTCATTCGAAGTTCACCATACACAATACATGCAAATTATGCCATGCCATTCTCACACACACATACCATGCCATACCATGCATATCATGTGAAATTTAGCTTACATACCTCTCGAGCAATGCTTGCCAATGGCCACATACATGCTTTTCTTCATATTCAATCACACATACGCATACAATAACATCATTTAAGCATGTATAAACACATAACATGCAATATCATGCATGCTAAGCCATGGCATGCCTCAGTCATATTAAGCACAGACACAAGCTTTGTTTCACAAATTTCACCATATATACTTATAATGCCATCTTTAACAAGCCAATTCCCACTTAATGTCTCATGTTAACTTGCCGTACACCTAGCTTACATCTCATAGCAACCTTTTAGCTAACTAAGGATAATATCAACCATTCCATTTTTCACCATGCACAAGCACAATTCATGCATTTCTATATCAAACACACTAGAAACCATCACCTTTCCACCTAATTCATGCCATACACTTAGCACATACACACACCCCTAACCTTTTGGCCAAAGGGAAGCATTAACTATTTCTTTATTCTTTCCTCTAATTCAACATACATATCATTTATAAAACATGAAATTAACATCAATATAAGCATAAAATGCCATTTTACCTACACTAAACACCATAACCACAACTTTTATACAAGTTTTCTACACTAATTGCTCATGAGTTCTAGATGGCATGCTTCCAATACATTAAATTCACATACCTCTCTAACAAGCAAGGCCTTACTTTGCACTTTAAGCTTGTGGATTGCCTTGGTGCACCTCACTTTTCTTCATTGCCTATACACGCCTCCTCCCCTTAAAAAGTCCATAGATTATTCTATAAGACCCTCAATAAAAATATAAGATTATACGCACTCATAGAATGGTAAAATCCTCTAAGAAATAAAATAAAAAGGGAGGACACACTTACACACACAAACTTGGTTTCCAAGCACCTTTTTATGTACACTTAAGGATTCCTTAAATTTCCTTTGATTTTATGAACATCTACGGATTTCAAACCTTTTAAAGATCAATTAAAACATATTAATAGAATTTTAGGTGGAAATTAAATAGAGAAAAAAACTTAAGAAGCCATGAGAATGGGGGAGGGAAGAAGAAAATGGTATCGAGTGAGAAGAAAAGAAGAAAAAGGACAAACATGGAGGGGGTAATATGTTCATGCCAAGTGGAGGTTTAGGTGGCATAAGGAGGGTATATATAGTGGCTGAGATGGCTTGGGTAGGGAAACATGTCATCCGAGCATCCTAAAAATGCTCGATTTCAATAGAAATTTTAAAGAATTTTAAAAATTCACTCAGACCACTAAAAATCATCTCATTTGTTCTAAAAATCCTCGATTAATTCCATTTAAAGGCTTATAAAATTTCATAGCCAAATTTCCTCGGTAGTTCAATTAACTAACTACCTCAGTTTTCGTGCAAAACCTACATTAGGAAAAAGTTGCAAAGGACCTTAGAATTTAAAAATTCCTTCACTAATAAACTCAGGAGAATTTTTGACCTTCAGGTTATTGTATTTTTAGGTGTGTTCAGACACATCTTGGGTTATTCTCAGCCTAAATCCATTTGAGCCTACAACCCACTAGATTATAGCCTGAAATAATTTTTTGGTTTTACAAAATTTTTAAATTAAGCCATTTTCATCATTTTCAAGCCCCTCAAAGTTTCATGACCAGTACCCCTTGCCTCGAGCCTCGTAAAGGTGACTTGACATTTTGGGCACACTTTTTAGGCCTCAAAGGTACTATTCGTAAAATCTTGACCTTCGGGCATTACAAGTTTAACCATTCTAAGATTCATATCCAATTTCCAACTATATTTTGATTTAATTTAATTCAATAGGACCAACTAAATAGACTACACCTAAAGACACTGTATTAAGAGGGAATTGAAAAGTTATGCAGTTGTCCACATTTTGGACCTTGACTACTGCATTATCCTAGCCTAATAGTAGGGATTAGTTCACCTAAACCTTCTAATACTGGATAAGGGATAACAAGGATCAATCTGTAGACCTCCTAATAACCCTAACAAATCAACAACAAGTAAATTTGTGGATAGCAGTTACTAATTTATAGACCTTCTAATATCAAAATAATCAATATCAAACATCTCCAATGGATAGTAGGGATCAATACGTAGACCTCCCAATATCCGACAAATCATTATCAAATATCTAACAGTTGCAAATCCCTAGTTGACCGATTAACCCATCTAGTAGGTGTCTAACTAATGGCCCATCTATCCTTAATTCATGTCTATTTACTTACTGATCATCATTTTATAATATTTATAATCCATTAACAATCAATTATGAATTTATTTCCATAGTCAAATTTTAACTTGGATAGTTATGGGTCTATTTTGGTCCTATTAAACAATTATAGGTCATTTTCAGACATCAATTTTAGGTCATTTACTATGTATATGCAAGTTCAATTTTAGTATAAATCATGCCACAAATCTAGGTCCAGTTACATGCAATTCAAATGCCGTTTATAGGTTATCTTCTAATTGGTCAATTTAATAGGATAGTTATAGGTTTGTTTTCCATTTTTGTACATCGTTATAAGCCCCCAACCATAATTCAATTGCCATTACACATAGCATCTCATGTCATACTTCTAATAATGCCATTAACTTTGGCCTAAAATGCCATTCCAATTTATCATACATATTACTCAAATACTAGCTCAAGTTTATGCCATTTTTAGGTCACTTTTGCCTATGCCTTATAAGTCTATTTTCAAGCCATTTTATACTCTAATTCTTAGTTACATTTTTCACACCAAGCATACCATTTTACATGCCATATTTCTATTTATGTTTACATATGCTTCATGTCAATTCCATGCCATACATCACATACTCGTGTTATCATGCAAACATGCACATTACCTACCATAACATGCCATATTTACCATGCTACCCCATTGCACACACCTCTTGGAAAAACATAGTTTTTGGCCTTACATAAGGATTTTTTCATAAGTTATCACACATACATGTGATATATTATCATTCTAACATATGTATACATGTATTTACCTCATCTTATGCTTACCATGCCATCACACAACCTATACATGTCTCAGCCACACATACTATGCCATGACACCCATACACATGCCTCAGCCATACATGTCACACACATGTCATGCATTATTTCACCAAATTCACCACCTATACATACATTTTTATGTTAACACCTAATTTTTATCATGATTCACGCATCATACACAACATAAATGCCATAAACCTCACTCACACCTCTCGGCCATATCAAATACATAACTATGATCATGCCTTTCCTCATTATACACATATAAAACCCATTAAATCTATAACATATAGATCACATACCATCATAAACCATGCATACACATACCTTAACACCACCCACACCCATACACAACTCTCGACCAAAGAGAGGCCATACGCATCCATGCATTTCTTCCAACAAAACACCCCATATAGCACTTAATTATCATTGAATTAACATTAATGTAAGCTTAATTCCCTATTAAACACTAGCCACCAAAACTATGAATTCCATACAAGGTTTCCACACAAATCCTACATGAATTGAACATGGCATGCCTTAAATAAATTAAATTAACATACCTCACTCTAACTCAAGGCTTTTCCTACCCTGTTGGCACTTCACTTTCCTTGTGGTGCATCACCCCTACCTTAGCCTACATACATAAATACAATACTTAGAAAAATCTTAAAAAATTCCATAGACCTCCAATTAAAAATCTAAGAACATAGACAACTTTAGAATGATGAAATACCCTTAAAAGAAAAAAAGAAAGAAAAATGGAAAAGAATACTAAGATATGAAATTGAATTTGAGCTACCATTTGTATGTACACCTAACCTTACTTGATTTTTCTTGACTTTTATAAGCATTGATGGTGACTACAAACATCATAAATCATTTCTTTATAAATTAAAGGGATTTTTAGGGATCATTGGTTGAGAAATGAAGGAGAGAAAAGCTAAAAAATTGGCAGTGTTAGGTAGCAATGGTGTGGATAGCCAAGGAAAGAGAAATAGGGGAGAAAGGTGGATGGGAGGTGATGTGACTTCTTAGTGAAATACTTAGGTGACAAGGGTATTTATATACATGAGTGGGTGCCTCAAGTGATGACATATAGGACCTAAGCACCCTGAAAATCTCAGTTTGTAGCTATAACTTTGAGAAAAATTTTAAAATTCACTCAAACCCCTAAAAATTGTTATGTTAGTTTTAAAAATCCTTGATTGGGCTTATTTAGGGCCTTGTAATATTTCATGGCCAAATTCCATTGCCAAGACAGTTAACTACTTTCCTTGATTTGTGTGAAAATCCTAAAACTAAGGAAAAATAGTAAATGGCCTTAAAATTTCAAAATTCCTTCACCAATGGCCTCAAGGAATTTTTAACCTTTAGGATATGATAATTTTAGGTATGTTTGGGCACATCTCCGATCATTTTCGACCCAAGTCCATCTAAGCCTACGGTTCACTAGATTTTGACCTCAAATAATTTATTAGTTCAGCTAAATCTTTAAATTAAGTCATTTTAATCATTTTTAAGCCCTTTAAAGTTTCATGACCAATACACCCTCTCGACACTCTCGGATACACTTTTTAAGCCTCAAAGGTTCTATTCATGAAACCTTAACTTATAGGCATTACATGGCATGCAATGAATTATGGTACAACTAGAAATCGGTAAATCAGTGCTTTGGGTCAGTAAAAGTGTAACACCCACTGCCCATTAACAAAGAAAATAGGTAAAGCGAGCTACTTCCCGTGAGGTCACCCATCCTTGGTTTTCCCTAAGGGCTTTTCATTTAACCTTCTATCTAATCATTTCTTATTCAGTTGAAAAATTTCCTTTAGTAGCTCCTATGGTC
>CANXYI010755240.1:0-13088 GCA_948208565.1 Hura crepitans | reverse complement strand
TTTCATTTTTAAATATTAATTAAAAAATATGCGGTAATCAAAAACTTAAATAAGTTATAAATTGAATTATAGTTTAACAAACAAACTTGCAAATATTTATATGGTCATTTTATTTTCTGGAAAAGATGGATTGTATAAATGTGATAAATATTTTTAGCAGTTTATAATTCGATTTTGTGAGGGTAGGATTGGAAAGTCAAATTTTGCACTAATCAACAGCTTTACTTTCATTACTCAATATCTCTTGTTAAAAACGACGCCGTTGTGTATAAAAAAAAAAAAACCCTTAGTCTTGTTTGATTAATTGGATTAAGCTCCATTTTGATGGCTGCAGCTTCGATTTTTCTCTTCTTTGTTCTTTTCATCAATTTTATTTTATTTTATTAATATAAAAAAGGTGGAAAATCAAACTTTATAATTAAAAAGGCTTTGAAAAACGTTAACAAATTGAATTATAATGATCCTAAAAGCTCTCTGTCTAGGAATGCATCCCCTTCGAATACCAAGGCCAATGGTTTTCTGGAAACAGATCAGCATACACCAGGGAACACAACCAATCAGCAAACAGAAGAGCACGGCAAATGGAGGAAACCCCCGACGGAATACATAGAGCTCAATTCTTCAGATGCGGCACTGTACAGAATCAAGGGTGTCGGTTATTTATTTTGGTTTTTGACGGGTTGCCTGGATCCTCAATTCCACCACACATTTAATGCCAGGGTTTTTTTTTTTAAATTGAAAAATAAAATTAAAAAAAATTAGTCCTCAATTCACTCTCGTAATAGGTCATTAATAACCTACAAATGAGGTTGTTGATAGAAATAGCTCAAATTTTATTTTAAGTTAGTGTGGACTTTCCATTTGATTCTTTGATTTTTTTTTTATTTAAAGATGCATACACGAACTATTATTTTTTAATTTTTATACGTAATATACTATAAAGTCAATTTTTCATTTATAGTCTTTCGATTTTAGCTTATTAATGTAATGAAGTGTCTATCTAAATTTAATTTATAATTAGATCAATAATAATTAATTATATATTTTTTAATGATAAATTATTATTAATTAAGCCACTATATATTATGTTTAGTATCAAAAAATTCTTTAAAATTTATGTAAATTATAGAGGGTTAAATAAAATAAAAATAAAATTTACCAAAAATACATGTAAAAGAAAGAAAAGATAAACATAAGAAATGGATTAAGAAAATAAAAAGGAAAATAATTATCACCAGTAAAGTAGCGAAAACAGGTATCTAAGTCTACAATTATTATCTAAAAAAAATAAAAGTAAAATTATTGATAAGAATGATAAGATAAAACGTGTTCATAGATGCTTAAGAAATATATATACCTTAGGACCAAGCCTAAACAATACCCACTCAAACTTTTTTAAGATATTTTCTTTTTCATTTATTATCATTATTATTATTATTATTATTATTGGTAATTACAAAATAATACCTAACGTTTTGCATATCTTTCAAATTCACGCCCAATATTTAAATTCTTACACCTTAAATCTCAATGTTTGCTCGCTCTTACAATTTAGGGACTCTGTCAATTTTCTATTAAAATAAAAAGATAAAAGTGACTAAAATCGAATCAAAATTGAAAATTAAATCAAATCGTTAGTTATTTTTATCTATTCAATTCGAATTTTAAAAATTATTTATTTATTTAATTAAGTTATTGAACTATGAAAATTTAATAAATCAAATCAATTGAATTTTTAAAATAATGTCATTTTGGATATTTAAAATGACTTTTTTTAGATAAAAATGATTATTTTTATGTAAAAAAATAAAATATATAAAAGTTTGATTTATTTAATTCAATTTATTAAAAATTTTGATCAATTCAATTTTTAATGTAAAATTCAATTTGATCGATTTTTAAATTGAACTGATAATTGCTCATGCTGTCTAGCAAGATTAATGGCAATTATCAAAAAAAAAAAGCATGCAAGTTCAAAATAAAGAAATAAAGAAAAAATAAAATAGTACCCAAATTGAGGCAATATAATTTCATTTTTATTTCTTAAATTATTTTAATTTATATGTCATTTATTGTAAAGTTAGAATATGCATAATTCTTGTAGACTCTACTATCATATCTTAACTCCATTTTTTCGTTAAAATATAATTAAAAAATGGAACAGAGTTCCTAAATTGCAAGAGCACGCAAATATTATAGTTTAAGGCGTAAATATTTAAATATTAAATGTTGATTTCAAAAATAAGTGAAACGTTAGGTGCTATTTTGTAATTGTCCCTATATTATTATTATTATTAGTTCTTTCTCGCCACCTCTCTCTCTCTCGTCCGTCGTCATAGGGCGAGAAAGAATAACAAAATCAGGGGCCACGAGAAATGGGAAAGATGACTAACAAAAGTTAAGCCTTCTTCAACTGCTCCATCAAAAATCCTCAATTTCTTCATCATCATCATCCCTCCTTTTCTTACACTGCATCAATTCAATTTCTTGCAGTCTTTGTTCCTATTCATTCTATATTTTGAAACTTCAGATTCAGCTTTCAAATGGTGATAGTCAAATTACGACGCTTTCTTCATTGACTTTTTCTTTCCCTCATTAGCCCATTAATTCATGTTAGGTTTAGGGTTTCTGCGGATAAGATAATACTTGTATTTTTCTTCCTTCATCTTCGTCGTTTTTTCCATTTATTTTCAGAGTTCCTCAACGGAGTTTCGCCTTCGAAGGTATTATTGATTTATTCTATCTAGTTTCTTTTTTTTGCTTTTTCACATTTTCCCCGTTTTATTTTATGGGTTTTGTTCAATTTCTTGTTTTAGGATTTTTCTTGGTCTGATTGATGCTGCGATGGTGTCTTTGTGATGGTTAGGGTTAGGGCATCGCGACAGATGGAAGCGTCCGGTAGTAATTCCGACGCGTATAGAGGTTCTTCAGGAGGGAGTAGTACAAATAGTAGCAATTCCAGGAGGTACGGATCGCTAACGGCTTCAAGCATAATTCAGGCACCGATTTCTGCCTTGTTAGAGTATTCGGGTTTATTACGAACAGCCAGGTCAACTCATCAAGAATCGGACCCTTTGATCAATGGTTCTGGTGGAATTCATAATAACAATAGTAATAATATTGATAGGCTTGATGAATCTACAGCGGCGGCAACTGCAGCTAACAATGGGGAGGTTGCTATTAGGATAATCGGTGCAGGGGAACATGAGCATGATAGGGATGGCTCTGGATTGGTGGTGGGGCAGAGTGAGGTATCTTTGCAGCAGCAGCCAATGGCTGGGATGGTGTCAGATGTCGACGGAGATTCTAGAAGTGATCGTGGGACATCGGAAGGTACACCTCAGCAGCCTTCCAGTACAAATGGAGATGGGGGAGGTTCTGATGGAAGGGACTCGTCTTACCAGAGATACGATATTCAGCAAGCTGCTAGATGGATTGAGCAAGTTCTCCCTTTCTCATTGCTTCTGTTGGTTGTCTTCATTCGTCAGCATTTGCAAGGTACCATCCGAGTTACTTTTTTGTTTCTTGTCCAATTCTTAATGATTATCCTTTCATGTTACCCACCATAGTATTTTCCAGTCTCATAGTTTAAACTTGTTGTAATGAATTGTTTGTTGTCTGCTCATTTCATGCTCTCCCAAAAATCCTTTCTGATGGTGAACGTTTTAAGCATAGAAGAAAGTCAGTGCTAATCTCTTTTTACCAATACACTTCGTAGTATTTCCATATGCACTGGATGAATAGCAATGCCTTCTTGTATACTCCTGTCTTATGGTGGACATTATGGTGAATGCTCTCTTATACCGAGTCACTTTGCCTTTGTCTTTGGCAAGCTAAGTAGGTGCTTTGCCACTAGTACTAATCAGATGATGAATCATACAATTTGAAGAGGAGTATAGAGGGCAGGAGAAGAGAGCGACCTCCTAGTCAAGAGATCAATAGATAGTACTAGAGTTGCGTGACATCTCTTGTTATGGGGGAAAAAGAAGATAGAGAGACATAGAGAAAGGGAAGGTGGATAAATGGAGGGAGAGAAAGAGAGAGTCCAAGGAATTTAAAATCCTGTAAGATAAGCTTTTATGCAACTTTTTCTGCCCTTCAGTCATCAGAAAACACTCAACATATTACCTGGCAAATTTGGGTTCCAAAACCAGGAAACACATAATGTTTTCTCAAACAAGTTTTTGTTATCTTATTTGGTAAAGAAGGAAAATAGAAGTTAGATGTATAGGAATTATTTAAATGGGGGGTTTTGAAATGCAATGGTAGATTGTCTACTTTACTTTTTTGATTATGTTTTCCCTGGAACTTTATATCTCATTTTCTTCTGCAGTTGGTTGATTTAGGATGGTGTCCCTGTATAGAGATTGTCTTCTGCTCTCTAATTTACATCACTATTTATTGTTAATTGGCTTTTCCCCACTCAGTTTTATATATGGTGAATTATCCATGGGTTTAGCATGCTTTCTGCATTTTTTGTTCCTTTTAAATATTAAATATTATGTACAAGCTCTTTAACTCTGACTAGGAAGTTGGAATTCCATGTGGTAGAGTTTCTTTATATGAGGTTATTCCCATCATAGTTTGGGCATGTGTGGACAGTCTCAGTCGTCTTGTATTTTCCTTTCATCCGTTTTCCCATTGTTTGTTCTGTTCTTTAAGTGGTGACATTTGCCTTTATTTAAGGAATTACAGGTTTCTTTGTCACAATTTGGATTGCTGTTGTCATGTTCAAATCAAATGATATTCTACGGAAACAGACAGCTCTCAAGGTATATAGTTTTGACTGATATAATATGTTTTTATATTAATGGATCCTTAGAATTATTTAGGATAGGACTATCAGGACTTATTTGTGTTTATTTGAACATTGCAACTTGGTATGATTGCAGGGGGAGAGAAAAATTCCTGTCTTGCTTGGCATCTCTCTTGCTTTCACGCTTCAAGTGGTTGGTGTCTACTGGTGGTATCAAAATGACGATCTCTTGTACCCATTAATCATGCTTCCTCCAAAAGCTATACCACCTTTTTGGCATGCTATTTTCATCATCATGGTGAATGGTATGTTTTTGTTGTGATTTCTTTCCCCTGAATATAAACTAGAGTTTTGTATATTTAAATTAATCTGTTGAACCTCTAGTCACCAGTATTGCCTTCAGATGGTTTTGTTAATATTGGTTTCCTCCAGATACTCTGGTTCGGCAGGCAGCAATGGTGTTCAAGTGTATTCTGTTAATGTATTACAAGAATAGCAGGGGCCGGAATTATCGTAAACAGGTGAGTAGAGTTTATTTGGCCTTTGTTTGATCCTACAAAGGACTAGAGAACTGAGGGATGGATTTGGTACTAGTAGCTGGCCTTCCTTCCTCATATTATCTTCTCTAGTGGAAAAGAAAGAGGGCAACCTCAACAGACTTACTTCTTTTCATTTCAGAAATTTTGGCATAAATTGGTAGATCTACTAGTTTTTTCTGACCATAATAATCTTATTTTCCAGGGTCAAATGCTAACTTTGGTAGAGTATCTGATGCTGTTATACCGTGCCTTATTGCCTACACCTGTCTGGTATCGTTTCTTTTTGAATAAAGAATATGGGAGCCTCTTTTCATCACTAATGACAGGATTGTACTTGACTTTCAAGCTTACTTCTGTTGTTGAGAAGGTATAATGTCTTATGGTTTATTCTGTGATTGTGTGCCAGTAAATCTTTTAGTCTTTGATTCTCTTGTGCTACCCAATAGCTTAGCACATGGATCATCTTACACTTTCTTGCTCCAGCTTTGGTGCTTTGTTTATTTCTCTTTTATTTTGGTTGGTGAATTGCAGGTTCAATCCTTCTTTTCTGCTTTAAAGGCACTATCGCGCAAGGAAGTACATTATGGGGCTTATGCAACAACGGAGCAGGTAGTGCTAATCTCCTTTCCTTTACACTTGTGCATTGTAGATGATTTGAATAATTATGTCTGCATGGTAGGCCAATTTTTCTATGAATGATATTGGTTACTGCACTTTCTCAACTTTGACATGATCGTTCATTATGATCATTTTGAGGTGATTTTAATTTACTTATGTACTGTATTTAATATTAACAATATGATTACGGATTTCACCTTTTAAGAATTTAACATTTTGTCCTTTTCAATAGAATTTTTAGTATCCAAGTTCATCGATGTGTTATATTTGTTTTAAAGGACTGTAAAGACGGACAAAAAATATTTTTTTGATCCTTCTGTGGGGATTTTGGCTGATTATCAAAAAGCATTTGTAATTTTGTTTCTGCTCATATTATGTGGACATTGCTTCTTCATCATGCCAATGATAGAGCACAAACATCCTTTATTAAATAATTTGTTGAGTTTAGCATCCAAATTTACTAATTTGCATACTCACTTGTCACAAATGTAAGGACAAAGTAAAGAAATATAGTTGTGAGTCTACTGTGGACTTTTTTGGTCGGCAGAGCAATATTTAGCAAAATAATAACAATAATAA
The DNA here is from genome assembly GCA_948208565.1 of Hura crepitans. Lineage (NCBI taxonomy): Eukaryota > Viridiplantae > Streptophyta > Magnoliopsida > Malpighiales > Euphorbiaceae > Hura > Hura crepitans. Next base: position 6,596 of record CANXYI010755240.1, on the reverse strand, counting down.
TAATAGCAACTGTTATTCAATGCTCATTGCCCATTTGGAATTGTCCTTCATCATGTCATGGATAAACCACATGCATTGTCTGGATATACAATCCGTTGAATTTCCAGGAATGTTGAATTAATAGAATACTTGGTTTGTAAATGAACCATATGAAAGGCAAACACAAGGCAATGCTGTTTCTAGTCGTGTTTGCGTTGTAAAGCACGATTGCTCTGTGATAAAGAATCTCTCGTATTACCATAAAAGTTGTTTCCCCTTCTAATGGCAAATATAAAACTGAGGTCTTTGATGACATTGACTTTGCTTCTTAACATTCTGTAATAGGCTGTAAATGACAAATATAAAATGCGAGTGCTCCACTGGTGAATTATTCCATGCATGATAAGTGCAACAAATATCGTCACAGTGGATCCTATTATTTGGTGTTAACTACTTGATTCTGTTACTCTCTTGTTCACCCTCTCTTTATAAGTTTGTTATGTTCAGGTCAGGAAGATTGGAGTTGAAATGTTAAACCATTTCGCCTCTTGCAAAAACAAGAAGTTCGGATTTCATGGCAATTGACTTTTATTTAAATCAAATGATTTTGAGAGATGGAAAGTGGACAGATGTAATAAATTCCATCTGTAGTACTCTCTGCGTACACTGTAAACTCTCTGTTAATATGTGTAAGCTGAGCAAGCCAAAGAGATTAATTAGATTGGAGAGAGAATACAGTTTTTAGATTGGTGCTTTCAAAGCTTGCCCAAAACTATGTCATGCTCATAAGTTCACATTTTGTAACTTACATGGCGCAGGTGAATGCAGCAGGGGATCTCTGTGCTATATGCCAGGAGAAGATGCATGCTCCTATTCTACTTTGTTGTAAACACATCTTTTGCGAAGATTGTGTATCAGAATGGTTAGTTATATGTTCTGCGGTAGTATTTGTCATTTGTTCGTGTCTTCTAGTCATCTCCTGTTTGTTTCTTGCACATAATTGCTTCACTATGATAAGTTTGCAATGGAGTTCAGCTGAATGACATATGATTGCAGGTTTGAGAGGGAACGGACGTGTCCCTTGTGCAGGGCATTGGTCAAACCTGCAGATCTCAGATCATTTGGTGATGGATCAACTACTTTATTCTTCCAGATATTTTAAATTGTAAAAATCAAGGAATTTTCCTGCTTTCTGAAGCTCCAAACACTTAACAAAAGCTTTTCGCATCTTGATCAGTGAAATCTGCAAGGTACATGATTTCATTTGGCTCTGCTAAGTTGATTGGTTATATGTAGCCAAGGAATTGAACCAGTGCAGATAGATGAAACTTGAATTGGTTCTGTTCCTTTGTTGTATCGAGAAAGGTTGAATGTATGTAATGCTCTCTAGAGATGGTCCCTCTTAAGGACTAATTTCATGTCATTGTTCATTTGCCATAAATGAAAGCTGTTTCTCTCCTTTTTTAATTGTACATCTATATGTACATGTGTTGTTCAGGAACTTGACTTTTGATCCGACTCTGTCTGGTTATTCTGCTTGGCATTTACATCGAATGAAACCTGACACACATTCGGTTTGCAGCAAAAATTGCCCGATTCTTATAATTTGAACCCTTAAATTTCCTGGTTGTGGTTGGAGGCATTCCGATTCCAGCTTCTGATTTGGTGAGCATTTATAAGATTGAAGAGCGTGATACGGAAAAGTATTCGTTTCTGAAGGGACTGATTAATAGTTTTTGCCGGCAGTCAAGAATGATTTTGAACGTCTCAAAAAAGATCGATTTCTTCAAACAATAATGAATTTGGATTTGTGCTTTGTGCAAATGAGATTATTGGGGTAATAGATGCGTTATTGTAGTTTATAATGCACTAAACTGATTTTGATTTAACTCACTGTAAAAGCGGTTAAAATAGTGTCATATGACGGGGGAAAAGTTCTAACTTGAGAAAGTGCTACATCAGAAAACAAAATTAACTGCCTTTACTTTTGTGGCGAACTAAGATTGGTTTGATGAATACTTTAGATGGATAGGCAGTGATGAATTTGTCTGATACGACAATTTCTCAAAAACGAAATGAATTGAAAAATTACGGCACGAGAAAGATGGAATTCGGCTCTCATTTTTAAAAACCAGAAAAAGAATGTTCAGAACTGGGGTATGAAATTCATTCCCTGCAGAAGCGAGTCCTAGCATGCAACCTGAAACTGCAAACAGACTAAGCTAACACCTCTTGACTGCTTAAATTTTTTACCATCTTCATTACCTGATAATTTGTGGAAGTGCTTTCGATGCATTTGCAGGGTGAGTAAATCAGAGGCCACGCACATGAACAAAGACAAATAAGTTGGTTAATCATCCATGTAGACAAAGATTTTTTTATCTGAACAAGAAGGATCGCTTTATTTACTGATAAACAAAGCAGCATTAACAATTACATACAAAAAAGAACAATACTCGCAAGAAAAACTTCCCCAGAAACTAGGCAGAAAAATAACAAAACCTCTCCGCACCCTTCCTCCAAGTATAAAACAAAGGAAAAGAACAAATAAATCAAATTGAGTACCAATTAATAAAAACGAGACGGCTTGATCTATGCAGACGTTTGTGTGGTAGTTCTGGCATTTTGTTCGGGTAACCGACTACTTGTTACTTCTTCTCCCTTGTTTACTGGAATACTTTTTGCATTTTCTCCGCTTTTTGCTGGTACCTCTTCTACATCTTCTCCCTTGTTTGCTGGAAGGCTTTGTATTTTTCTTTCTTCAAGTTTGGTTAGAGGTGATATTGTTGAAACATTACTTCTTGAAGCCTCTTGCCTATCTTGTGGAGGAACAGGGATAGGAAATATCTCCTTTGTCACTGGCAGGCTTGGAGATGCAGTTGCCTCAGAAGGGGAGGGCGGAGAAATGGGAGAGGGTGGAGAAATAGAGAGCATCCTCGTAATCGGGTAAACTTCAGTAACTTCTTCACTGCCTTCGTCCACATAAACAATATCTTGCATGGTGAGTTGGTGGTATTCAACAATTTCCCTCAGAAATCGATTCTCACGTGCAAAAATCGAATTCTCGTGTGCTAAGCGAGCCTTTTCAGCCAAAAGTGTCTCCAGTTGGAGGCGAATCTGAGACACAGATATGCTCATCATATAATCACGGACACATAAACCAATAGTCAAATATATACAAGACAATTCCCTTTTTTCTTCTAAAGGAAATGAACAGATGAGTGAAGTAAACAGCTTAAGGTATCTGGCGGTCCACAGGGATAAATTACATGCATCAATCTATCCTAGAGAACATGGCTATTAAAAATAGATAAAAAGAAAAATAGGAATATATAATACCAAATCATCATCATCTGGATTGCCTCCCTTTTCCCGACTCTCCCGCAGGATTTTATTCTCTTCCTCTAGTTGAGAACATCTTTGTTTTGCAAAGGCCAAATCAGCTTTAACTGTTTTCAGTTCCCGAAGAAGAAGTTTTGCTTTGGCAGCAGTTGCCATTGCAACCTGTAAAGCAACATAAAGGACAATCATGCATTTCACCAGCCACGACATGGAAACAAGGCTCATCACTTTTTTTCACCCATATATTTATTCCCCTTGTACGTGTGTCAATTTGTTTGTACTGAATTTCTTACCATAAGATTCACATCCTGTATTAAACATACTAAATAATGAGCCAGTTCAGTATTCCACATTAAATTTTGAACAATTAAGATAGTACAATTGAAACAAAAATCATTTTCCTAATTGTCTTTAACCTATATTAAAATTTGGCATGCATGATGAACTTCACGCTAATCAAAGGGCTCCTCATTTACTCAAAGCGAATTCGGAAATTCAATCATATAAGTATAGGTTATTGTTGCATGAACTAGTGACCACAATTACATAGTTGCCACCTTACGTCGCGAGATGCCTTCAGTTGAGTTTCCTGGTCCATTTGAGTCAGTGGCTGATTAGGTAGCATCACAGGTCGCTGCCATGAACTAGATACACCAGAAGTTCGATCCTGTGCCTCAAGATTGCCTCCTCTTCGCCTGATTTGCAGTTTAGCAGTTTTATTTTCCATGATAGTGAGACCTTCCTGGAAAAACAAGCAAGCAACGTTTAAGCAAGACAATATAGATTCTATGCATGCAGAAACATATTTCATACAGCAAATGCAAATATATGAGCAAACTAGTTTGAGCAGCTATCAATAATTTACTAATTTCTTCCTTTTGCTTGCTTTAATCTATTTACTGTCTGCAGAAAGTAAAAAGAAAGAGGGACGTTTATGATTGCTGGCCAAACCTCAAATAAAGCCAAAAGATAGAGAGAGAGAGAGAGCTCAAACTAGACTACATTAACAGCTCTTAAAATAACAGGGAAGGATCATAAATCCTTTGGTTCAGGCAGTGGCTTGGTTAACAGAACCTACCAAGCCATAGCAAAAGCAGCTCTTCATAGGGCAGTTGTCACCAATTAAACAGCGATTGGCTATAATTTACAATTTATTGGACTCCCTCCAATCATCAGAGCTAATACAAAGTACAGGGGACGTGGAGAGCATGACTTCGACATAAAAAGAATGGCCATGTGAGAATGTAAAAGCAGCAGAAGACCAATTTAACTTATTATGATAAAGCTTCAATTTATCTCTCGCTTTCTAGCAAAGTTAGGCAAAAACATGTAACGAGTAAGAATATTGATCAAACTAAGAATCCTTATTTTGTTAGGTCAATAAATATGAAAATGGCTATCAAGTAGAAATGATATAGGGAAAGAACATACTGAACTAAGGATAACTGGAGTTACAAAAGTAAGCAGAAGCAAATATTAGGTGCATCCTCATTTTACACGAACAATTTAGAATGATATACCTCAAAAGCTTTTTCAAAGGTGTCGCCAATCTGATTAAGGGAAGATGTGATTTTATCCAAGCCCCTCCGTAGTTTAGGATTATCCACTTTCTTCAATCCTTCATGCGTTGGGTTTGCTTGCTGAGTCTGTAACTGGGAAAGAAAGACAGGATGGAAATAAACCAAATCTTAAATTGGTCAATTCTACAGTAGTTGTATTCGTTTTAAGTTTCAAATCATTATCGTTCTTATCTTCCTAAAAATTACTTGATGCATTCCAGACAGAAATGTCAAACGTCAGGAGCTACCTGGGCACTTATGGGGGTATCTGACATCTGGAACCTCGATCCTGTAGGTGAATCAAATTGTTGTGACACATTATCATCTTCGAGAATTGCTTTGGCTTTCCTAGCAAGAACACCCCAAAAACCTTTAGAATCACCTTTTGCCCCTGAGTCCTCATATGCATCAAAGACCTACATATTCAGGCATCAAATCGCATTTCAATAAACCTGAGGATAAATTTACAACATGCATTATTTAAAAAATGCACAATACAAAATTTCGGATGCTATTGATCATTGTCAACTCAAATACACATATATTCTTCAACATGCAATAAAGCTAGTAAGCTAGAATAAAAGAAACACAATTCAAAACTTATTGCTATGTTAGGGCAAAGAAATTGATCACATAATCTTCAATTCTAAATTTTAATCTAATCAAATTGTGGGAAAACCACAATGCATATCTCTTGAAGACGAGCAGTTAATTGCTCAAGTAATAAAGCATGAAAAGAGAACATTTTCCAAATGATACGAGAATGACTAAAATCAATAAATGAAAGATCCACGAAATTCGAAATTCGAAATTCAAAACGAGAAAAGGAGCCCAAGATCCAAATGGAACAGAGCTAATTGTTATTTGCAGATATACAATTTTCAATCAAACAAAAACCTCAATGAACACGTAAAATAACAGTTTTGGTTTTAGGAACCTTAGATCCCGGGGTGACAGAATCGCCGGAATAAGCGGAGGAAAGAGACGATTCACGGTGGGAGGCGGAAGCTCTGATAGCCTGAGCCGCCAGAGAAGAAGACGAATTAAAAGTATGTGAAGTTTGTAATTTACTATTTCTAACATTGTCGTCATTTTTATCATCTCCTGGTTTGTGATATATCTCTTCTTTGAAGGTGGATGCTCTTGATATTCCCTGCCGTCTCCGATATGCCATCTTCTCCTTTCTTCTCTATTCGAGGAATCGCCACCACTGTCACAACCGCCACGGCGAGAGGAAGAGGAAGATATCACCACCACCGCCACGACCGCCGCCACGCCGATGACAAAACAAAACGAAAGAAAATTTAATAACAGCCACTGCTTTGGATTTGTCCAACGAACTTTGCCTTTTTTAATTTAATTGTTGTGGAAGAAGCCATCCATCTGCAATGAGAGAGAAATAATTAACAGAAAAGTAAGGCTAAGGTGACGGTTTTTGCATGCCTTGTAAATTATTCTTACCGTTCGATACGTTTTGTTATACTGTAATGTTATTATGATCCAACGGTTATTGTTCCTCCGAATTGTTGATTTTGTACATCAGTAGGAAAAAAAAAATAATTAAGAAGTTCTTATGTTATTTATGATTGTTTTTCTATGCATTCATATGTTAATTTTGCAAGAAGATGGATTTTCTATTTTTGAAACAGAAAATAGTAAAATTTTTAGTAGAATATTAAATTGGATAATAGAATGGTATTAAAACTATAAAAAAAA
>CANXYI010755162.1:0-10188 GCA_948208565.1 Hura crepitans | reverse complement strand
CTTAAAACTTGTAAATAAGTAAATTATTAATTAAGAATTAATTATAGGCCTAATGAGATTGAACCATAAGAGTCCTAGATGGACTGGGACTTTAATTCATTTTGTACTGCCAATGAGTTTTGGAAATCCATAGAGTCACACTTAAATAATTGAAATTACAATAAAAGTGTTTGATATTTTAGTGATATGAGATATCATTGAAAGGAGAAGAAATAAAGAAGAAAAAGGGAAATTAGGCTTGGAGCCTAGTTTGACCTTTTTAGGGCTTGGGCCTTAAAGGCCCATTTAAGGGTGCCTTTTAATCTAATTTTAAATGGAACTTTTAAAGGTTAAAAGAACCATGAATTAGGCTTATGTCTAATTTAAATTAAGGCCTAAAAGAACCTCAAAAGGAAGCACATAATAGGCCTTACTATTTTATGTATATAAACCTTATTACCGGGCCTTGCGCAGTAAACAAAAAAAGGCCTAAATTATAAGCCTTCTTGAATGATATTTTGGTCAGATTTTAAGGGTAAAAATCTGACCTAAAGAGGTTTATCTTGGTATAAATGGCCTTGTTAAATCAGCCACTATAGGCAGCCACCACAAAGATAGAAAATTCATATACACTTTTTATGAATTTTTGGATTCTCTTATTCTTCTTATTCTCCTTTCTAAATATCTTACTAGAACCTAGATATTCAATTGTTCATCCCTTAAATTCTTGTGCAAATACCTTAGAGGTGTTCTTGATGAGGATTACTATAGTTTGCAATAACTTAATGAGTTAAACTGAAGAAAAGGAATCGTCAAATAATAGATAACGATAAAATTTCTATGTTGCTTAATTTTTCTATTATCTATCGTTTTGATATATTTGGATCCTTATTATCATTGATTGGTTTTATACAAAAATTTTAATATTCTATTATGCTTGACTTCTGTAAAACTAATATCCTAGTAGTTGCTAATCCCTTTAGTTCACTGGTCAACCTATCCAGACTAGGTTATCTACATTTATATTGGCATATGATCTTTAATTAAGTTTCACATGATTACAAACATTTTACATTTAACATTTTTAGTTTATGTTTTAAGTCACATACTTTAGCATTATATTATACCATATATCCCCATGGATACACTAAGCATTATCAAACATATATCTTAGGCCACTAAGCCATGCATCATAAAGAGATAAAGAGTCACATTTTCTAAGTAGGCCATTCGACCATACAATACGCATAACATGACATCATTATTTCACATCCATATTAGCCAATTCATGTCATACATATATAAATTCCATTACCATAAGAAATACTTACATCCATATCTCTTTTCATACTCATTCTCATACCATTAATTACTTTCATAATCAATTATACTTATGCCATTTTCATGTGAATTTATAAAGTTATCAAGGCGCACATAAATTTTCCTTGTTGTCATGCCTTATGTGTTTCAGCTAACATGTATGCTTATTACCATTAACAAAATTTCATGCCTTACGTGATTTACAACTCAATTACATAGTTACATACACATATTACACATTTCCCTTACTATTACACCTAACATAGCTTAAGAACCATGCTAGGTGTCATTCGGCCATAAGCATAACCACACATAAGGTTTTGGCCAACTTAATAATTATGCACATATCACTTAAATTCTTTAATTAACATACTTAAAACTTGTATTTAACACCAATTTAACTACTAGTCATTCATACATTTTATTTCATATTAATTACACACATATTTAATGTACATACACACACTTTAAATTACAAGTAAACAAAATTGCATTTAGGCTATTGGATACACATACCAAGACTTCAAAACTTCAATCAAAGCTTTGTTAAACCTTCTATTTCCCTTGACTCTTGTTCCCCTTTTCTTTTTTTACAAACGTAATAGAAATTAGACATAAAAAATCCATAGTAAGTACCCTAAGATTCTAAACATCACATTAACTTTATAAAACCTTTATTAAGACCCTAACATACTTTAGAAAAATCTTAGAACTTGAAAATATACACTTACCCTTCAAATGGGTACTATACACATCAACTCAAAACTCTAAATTCTTCAATATACACCATGATCTTGATAATTCTTATAACACCCCTTACCCAATCTAATCACTGGACCTGAATAAGCAATGACACACAACCAAACTTTATCTTACTACTTATCCAATTTACTTAAAATCTTTCCTTTTATCTTACTACATATCTTCTTATCATACAACATATAAAAGCCAGTCTTAGCAAAAAATTCATTACATTTATACTATTAAAGATCATCATGTCAAAAATTTGACAACATAAAAATTGTTCAGGGACACTAGCCTAAATAGTAACTTGGAATAAAAAACACTTCTAAAATATCTAAACATCTCATCTTAATATTGTGATCCTTTTGATCACTCTAATACATCATCATCATATCTAGAAAACATAACATATAATCAATACTTCTCAAATATACACAATCTAACATACTCATAAATATAAACATACACATATCTATTATTTAACCATAACCCATATGAATAAAGATCTCATCACACATCATATATATCAAGCTTAAACCATTTAAGAGTTTACAAGGTCTTTCTATACATATCTCTGTCTTTATGCAATTCTGATTTCATAATAAATATCCATACAGAATACACATGAGTGTTAACAAACATCCTTATTAAGGTTCTTACATTAATCACATAAACATCTTTGTGTACACTATTATATTCCCATGAAACTTCTTTTTCCTTTTCTCGTCATAGATCCTTTAAGCCTTATATCTTATAGAACCTGTGCATTGCAATAAATGATATGCTAAGCTTTACAGCTTAGTGGTGTATCTAGTATAGCATGGCACATTCCTTCTTTTTTATATATTTTAATTTTTATTAAATACTTCAAATTATAAGCATTCATAGTGTAATTACCTGGTCCACCTGGTCAGTATTGTCTATTTTGGCTTAAGTTTCTCAGTCACCTCACGGATTTATCCTTTAGGCCCGAATTGCTCAAATACCCAAAAGCGCACTAACTAGAGGTACCAAGGCTCACTTTGAAAGGCTTTTACCATTTTCTTTCCTTTTAGATGTAGGATAGGTTGCTTATCCATCCTAAGCATGGTGCCATACTGGGGATAGATAGGCAACCTATCCCATATCGAAAAGGAGAGAATATGGTAAAGGCCTTATAAAGTGAGCCTTAGTACCCATGGTTCTTGCACTTTTAGGTATCCAAAAAACTCAAGCCCAAGAGAAAAATTCGTGAGGTGATTGAGCAACTCAGGCCAAAGTGGACAATACTGACCAAATGGGCTGAGGCATTACAATTGGTATCAGAGCCTGACCCTCCCCAGTACTATGTTATAAGCAAGAATGTTCATGTCTTAAGATGGGGTGGCCACATTTAGGATGGATAGATAACCTATCCCATATCAAAAAGGAGGGAAGATGGTAAAGGCCTTATAAAGTGAGCTTTGGTACCCTTGATTAATGCACTTTTAGGTGTCTGAGCAACTTGAGCCTAAACGACAAATTTGTGAGGTAACTGAGCAACTCGAGCCAAAGTCGACAATACTAACTAGGTGGGCTAAGGCATTATAATAATTAGTATCAGAGCTTAACCGTCACTTTAGGACACAAGCATCCTCACTGTAGGCATGGTTAGGATGGATAGGCAACTTATCTAACATCAAAAAGGAGGGAAGATGGTAAAGGCCTTATAAAGTGAGCCTTAGTACCCCTAGTTAGTGTGTTTTTAGGTGTTTCAGCAACTCGGGCCCAAGGGATAAATCCATAAGGTGACTGAGCAACTTAGGCTAAAGTGGACAATACAAACTAGGTGGGCTAAGGCATTACAATTGGTATCAAAGCTTGACTCTCCCCAGTACTATGTGATGAGTAAGGATGCTCGAGTCCTAAGGTGGGGTGGCCATACTTAGGAGGGATAGGCAACCTATTACACATTAGAAAGGATGAAATATGGTAAAGGCCTTATAAAGTGAGGCTTGGTACTCTTGGTTAGCACGCTTTTGGGTGTCTAAGTAACTTGGGCACAAGGGACAAATCCATGAGGCAACTGAGCAACTCGGGCCAAAGTGGATAATACTGACCAGGTGGACCGCGATGTTACACATAGTATACTAGTCCATTATGTTAAGAGTCAATAATTCAACATATGTGAAAAGGCATATATAAACAATACATTATCAAATATTAAGGATCCAAACATGCATGACTTACAGTATAAAACCAATATGCAAGGAAACTATCATCTCTATTTAGATTATTCAATGACAAAAAGCTTATACATAAGCATAATAAATTCATATACCTAATAATTACCAACATCATTATTATGCTTAACTTAATCATTACCATGCGTTGATTTTTATTTTAGCTCACATGCATATCCTACATAAGTTACAATCACATAAAACTTATCTCATATCATGTTCATACATAACTCATCCAAGAAATATACAGGAATTAACTTAAAGGAATTCCTTATACATAATCTCCATTCCATAATGAACATAAATAATCATTCATATGTATGTACACATTCTTATCACTTTTCATAAACTCACTATTTAATATGCATGTAAAATTCCATTTAATTTCCTAATTCAAAACTTCAAGTTAAATCAATCATTTTATTACCAATAAAAAAAACATCTACCATAAATTAGATAGTAGGATTACTAGGCCCGAAGGCCATATTAATCCGTAGATCATAACTTAAACTCATAGGTCTCATCAATTCGATGATCATAACATGGACTCGTAGGTCACATCAAATTGAAAATCATAATGTGGACCCAAAGGTCTCATTGATCCAAAGATCATAACATGGACTCATAGGTCTCACTAAATTGAAAATCATAACGTGGACTTGAAGGTCTCATTGATCCGAAGATTGTAACATAGGCCCATAGATCTTATCACAATCGGAGGTACGTTAGCAGCTGCCTAAACTCCCTAGTTGACAAGTCAACCTATCCAATCTAGGTTGTCTAATCATATGGGCTAACTCACCATATTTATTTAAGTTTCTTCATCTTAAAGTAGATTAAGTGAATTTTATCTTTAATTTGGTCAACACATGACCACAAGGGAAAATTAATGTTCTTCACTATTTACATTAATCCCATTATATTACCATCCATGCAAGATGAGTACATTGATTAATACATCAACATATCCATCTTTCATGCATAATAGATATTATCATAAGTATTTTACTCCTTTAATCATTTTAGGCCATTCTTGCCTTATATCCACATTATTATGTCAAAGTACTCGATAAATGCCTATAGCACCCATCAATTCACATATTAGGCCATTTGGCCATATCATAAGCTCATCGTGCATTACGACATTTCATAACTATCATATGCCATCCATATTATCATTTCATCTTTCATTTTACCCTTTTTAAAATAGCTTTTAATAGCTTCTCAATTATTTGGCCAATAAATGACTAATTGGAATAACCAAAAGCCTTTTCATATTTCTATTTATGTCAAATTCATGTTTATACATAACATGCATCATAAATCTTTTTATACTGTAAGCATATTATAATCCACACTTTCCTTCTCAATTATAATCATATCACTTTCTCATGCCAATAGTTCATATATATGCTAAAATAGGTTTCCATTATGCCATTTGGTTATAATCATGACAAATGCCATATCATAACTCATGTTTTAAAGGCACCCATGTCAATTTTTATCATAGTAAAAGTGTATTTATGCACATATACACATTCATTATCATACATGCATATTCATAATACATATATTATGTTTAACTTAGGCAAATTTCCTTATTGCCATATTTGCACTTCATACCATATATCCATACCATTACATAATATTCATCATTATTATTATAGATTAATTTAGACAAATGCCCTAACATATTATGTCCTAGTTTCATTCATGGTACATGCCTTAGGTTTATTCATTATGCCTTTATGATTTAGGCCTTCATACATAAACATCTTGTTATAAATCAATCATGCCTAAGGTTACTTTCATACATTTACAACTTTATATACTTAATTTCTATATATAACATAACGTATACTTATTCTATATCATCATTGCATTTCATGCATAGCAAGCTATAAACAAAATAGATCAGATTCTTATCGTGGTTCATTTCTAGTCATTGCTCTAATGGTTACTCTAGTCTCCCATTTATCATTCTATTCTAGAGATTATTCTAGGCAGTCTAGACCTACTGATCTAGTGGTTGCTCTAGATAGTCTAGACTTACTAATCTCATGATTTCTCTAGGCAGTCAGACCCACTAAACTAACGATTACTCTAGATAGTCCAAACATTCTAATCTAATGGTTACTCTAGACAACCCAGACCTTCTGATCTAATTATTGCTCTAGACAACCATAAATTCACATATACACAAACATTTCTTCCATCTTACATTTCACACACCAAATCTTACTTTCATTCATTAATTCAAGGCATTACACAAGCATTCTAACATATTACAATGATCACATATCATTTTACACCAAGTTATTTAATTTAACGTACACATTTTAATCATAACATGTATTTCTCACACCTAAAATCAAATGCACACATACTATAAGAGATACACTTACTTGAATAGCATCAAATAACTACTTAGAGTATCTATAAACCTTCTCTAATCTTTTCCTCTTGCTTCCTCCTCTTCTCATCTAAAACATAACCTCAATCCAAAATCAAAAAATCATAATAATTAAAATATGCTTTGATTCTTCAAATCAACCTTATATAACTCTTATTGGCACCCAAATAAACCTTAGAAAAATATTAAACCTTAAAAATGACTACTTAATTGAATGGGTGTCACTATTCACCTAAGAACACTTCTCTAAAAATCCTTCCAATCTAATCCATCTTCTCTTTAATTCCCACCATAAATTTGCTTTAGCTACCCTTTAAAGTTGATTTAAAGTGGAGCTTTGCAATTAGATCAAGCTAAAAGAGAGATTGATGAAGCAACAATGGTGGAGAGCTCTATGGAAGTGGTGTAAGAAAGAAGTAGCAGAAGAAAAGAGGGCTAGTAACTGCCCATAATTAGATTTTCTAAGATAAATCCAAGAAAAGATCCAAGGGCCCATATTAAAATAAGCCCATAAATATACTTTTTAAGCCACTTTAATTGTATTCTTCAATTTCTTTCATCAATTATCACTTGTTATGATCCCAAATAATTGTACATATTATTTCTTCTAAGTCTTAAAAATTCATGCTCTAAAATTGAGAAAATCTGATCAAAATCACTACTTTTATCTTTACTTGATTTTTATAAAATACTTTTCGATGTTCAAAAATTTCAATACTCTTACCATTATATTCCTTAGAATATTTGAGCTTTAGGATATGGCTTTTTTGGGTTTATTTGAGAACTTTCAAAATTATTTTACGGTTCAGCTTTAATTCTGTTATTATTCACAATACACTACCGTAAAGACTTAACTTCTGTTTTTAACCTCCTTATTAAACTTATTTCCTTTCTAAACTTTACACAAAAATATATTATAATTAATCCTACTATCCTATAACATTAGTACATTTCGGGTCTTGGGAGGTATTATTCACTATCGGGTGGTACTATTCATAGACATGCTCGATATTGTTTGATTTCTATTCGAATGTTCTCATTTCTTTGCTAAAATGTAAACATATATTATTCAACTCATAAACTCTTAATCAGTAAGGTTAGGAACCTTATTCTCATATTTGAACTCAATGTTCAAGACTTCTAGATTTACTATTTACAATCTTATTTGTTATTGCTCGTTAGACCTCCAAACGTCCTTATTTTCATATCAAATTTTACCCATTTCATACTTATAACTTAATCCTTTGATTAGTAAGAAAAACCTTATCTTTACCCGAAAGTCACTATTTATAACCCCTGGTTGTCACTATTTATAATGCTAGGATTTTTTAGCATTACATTTCTTTTCACTTTAAGGCTTTAGCTATCCTTTAATTGAAATTAGAAGTGGAATTGATGGGGTAAAAGAAAGGAGAAAGCTTGAACAATAGGGGCCAAAAATCTCTTGTGTTGTCGGGTTTTGAGGGAGGTAGAAAAAGATATTTTTTCCCTTATTTGACCACCATTTAATCCTTTTATAACCTATGTAACAAACCAAAAATCCCATCTTTTATGAATAGTACTTTCTCGAGATGAATAGTGTTCTTGAGACCTAGGATACATTAAAGTTATTGAATGAAAGTATTAATAATAAAATAATTTTGGGCAAAGTTTGAAATCAATCGGAAGTCGTTTGATAGGTTAAAAACACTAAGAAAGTTTTTATGATGTTTTGTGAATAGTGACTAAGACAAAGCTCAACTGTAAATTATTTTCAAAGTTGCTAAAAATTTTTTGAAACTTATAGGACCTAATACTCAAAAGTTCCAACAAGTCTAATGGCATTAGAATCAGAATTTTTGGAGGTCGAGAAGTATTTTATTTGATTATCGGGACACATAAAATCGGCATTTTAATTCAGTTTTTTTTGTTTTTTAAGCTCCTATTTTTAGAGCATGTGGGGCCAAAAATAATTTAATTTTTAGTGGTAAAATGAGATTAAAGGGGGGTCAAAAATAGGGGAGAAAAAAATTTAACAATGCATTAAAAAGTAATTTTTCCAAAACTATATATATGGTTAAAATTCACTAATTTTGGTTAAATTCTCAAAATCACTCTCACACCCTCTCTCTTCCTCTATTACCATCAGCCACTAAAGAGCTTCTCCACCATTTTAAGCTCTTCCTCCTCCATTAAGTCACCAATTCCCACACACCATTAAACATACAGCTTTCTTATAGTCTTTAGATGCATAATTAAGCAGAAATATTAAAGGAAATGGCTCAAAATTGAGTTAGGTGAATAGTGCCACTTTTTCATTCAGGTAAGAATTTTTAAAAATTGATATTTCCCCCTTAATCTATAGGCACTGAAGATTTTAAAAATATGGTCATTTGTAATTTTTGGTTATCGTATGAATTTATACAAAATTTTCTAAATCGAATCTATAATGGACAGTTATCGAAATGGAGAGGGCTCATGATAAGGGCAAAACAAAGGTTTAGTCGGGGCTTGTAGAGTGTTTTAAGCACACTAGGTATGTGTATTCAACCTAACTAGTGCATTTATTATATGCCCTAATGTATAAATGTTATATGTACATATATATATATGTGTGTATAAATGGGAATTTGTCATATAAATGGAAAATTAACATGTAAATTGTGATTATAGGGTGAAATAGGATATGAATGTATAATGTATGATGGAAAAATTGGTGTTGGGTGTGTATGTGCATGAATGGCCGAAGGTCCTTGTGAGTGGGAATGTGTGTGTGTTATGATATAAATGTGTAATTTACCACATAATGTCATCTAATAATGGATTATAGGTTATGAATTATGAGATATAATTAAGTAGTATAGTGTTGTACCAAATGTACATATGTGTGTGTGTCTTACTTATGGTCGAATGTCCATTTGGTTATGCAAATGGTTATGTGTCATGTAATGTACCTAAATAGGCATAATTTGGTGACTTGTAATTATTTTAGTATATGTGACTAATTAGGTAATGTATAAATCTTAATGTTCTCATGTATGAGATAATTAGATTATGAACATATTCTTTATGCATGGAATGTATATATTTGAGCACCATATGAATTGTATGTTATATTGTGCAAATATTGGTATGAAGTGAGGAAATAAATATGTGATCGGTGTAATATGTTATGAAAAACATAAAGGGGTGCTTATATTGGTTGTGGCCAAATAGGTTAATTAAATTATGCATGAATGTGGTTTGGTTAAATGTAAATGTGTGCATATATATATATAGTGGATAAAATGGCCTAATTGCTTTAAGTGGATGTATATGCCTTTAAAAGCCCAAGAAATTTATGGAATGTGCTTACAAGTGAGAAAATGAATGCTTTGATGCTAAATTGTATATGAAAGCATAATATGGAAATGTGAGTGTGTGCATATGTAAGTGATTAAGCCATATAGAATTATGCTTAATCACCCACAAAAAGGGGAAATAACATAATATTCTTATTAATTAAATTATGTTGACTGTCAATATTAAAATGAGTAAATTAAATTAAGGTAT
>CANXYI010755099.1:0-10726 GCA_948208565.1 Hura crepitans | reverse complement strand
CTAAACTGATTCCCTCTAAACCACTTACTTAAGTGCTACTGCTGAGCTATGCTAGATTCCCCATGTTTAGAAGATCTCTTCTTTTGATAAAACTCTCTCTTTTCTTTCTATACCCCTTTAATGGAGTAGCATAAAATAACTAACTCAAAAAAGACTTGAATCTTTATAAGGACTAAACTTAATATCCACATGCAACCTCTTTTTAAATTACTTCCACTTATCTCCTTTAGTGGATATGGTATCTTTGGCATATTAACTAAGCATGGTGAAGTCTTTCTCATACTCTCTTATGGACTTCTATTCCTACTTGAGGTCCATGAACTACTACCGTTTATCATCAAGATAATCTTTAGTCATATATTTCTTATGAAACTCAGACAATAAGAAATCCCATATCTATTCTTTTTCTATCATATGCTCAGTCAAATCATCCCACCACTTAAACACTTTCTCTTTCAATAAAGATACGGCACAAATGACTTTCTTTTTTGGGATACACTGCATCTGTTTCATTATATTCCCTATGCAATCTAACCAATACTCTATTTTTCCATTTTTTATTGTACCTTTGCCCTTGAAATCCTTTCCTCCCATCTTTTTGACCTGCTCCAAGTAGGTCTTCTAAAGGGCTAAAGGAACCTTTAGCTACTGTGGTAATAGTGGTGGTGGAGCAGCAATTGTAGCTTATCTAAAAAGTTGTTACATCTCTTATAAAAACACTAGCAAAACCTATGCTACTGATGATACTTACCACGTTATACTACCCAACACAAAGCAACTCTATCTAACTCCTATCCCGCTGACATGGAAGACTACCATTCCTCCTCCTCATTGGCGCACTTATCTTATCTATAGGTATAAGAATAATTGATAAGCCTCGATACCCTAAATTATGTAATTATAGACTTAAACTTAATGCAGTCATACATTCCTAGGAACACCTAAACTAGAGCTCTAATACCACCAAATGTGATGCACTTAAATAGAGAGCATGCACATAAGCATGCTATCC
This sequence comes from Hura crepitans, assembly GCA_948208565.1. Classification (NCBI taxonomy): domain Eukaryota; kingdom Viridiplantae; phylum Streptophyta; class Magnoliopsida; order Malpighiales; family Euphorbiaceae; genus Hura; species Hura crepitans. The sequence continues at coordinate 9,714 of CANXYI010755099.1, read as the reverse complement.
GAACTATTATCTTTAAACATATTAAAACATGTTATTATTTATTCTTATTAAAAATACTTTCTTTTCAAAAATGTAGGTTAATAAAAACTTGATTAGAAAAATAAATTTGAGAATCCTCGTCTCAAAAATTTGTCACCATAACGGCTATACCAGGACACTATCCCAAATATGAATAGTAACCCGCAATGAAAACAAACACTTCTATAGCATTTCAAACCCAATCCACCACTTTTGTGATCTTCTTATCACTCCATATTAGTCAACAACACAAAACACAATATCAATCTTAGGAAGAGATATCATACAAGTAAAACATTTTAAAACAATCTTTAACATGATTACAAAACCATTAGTAGCCTTAAATTTACATTGCAACATAGTTTAGGCCTATAACTAAACATATACAATATATGAGTGCTCTTTTGCTGCACATTTTATAATCTAGTATATACGACAAAACTATACCAAAAGATAAGCTTTACAGGTCGGTTTTGATATCCTAAGGCTTCGGCTCAATTACTCTTCTTACCTATGCATCGCAAAGAAAAATGATACGCTAAGTAATAGCTTAGTGGTGTAATTAAAATAACTTTTGCAATCATGCCTTACCATTATTATACATCATCATACAAACATAATTAAACATAATTCATGATATGTAGAATCCAATTCACAACATACATATATGTTATAAAATAACAAAATTACATGCTAAACATAAAGATCCCATTATACATACATAATAACATACATAAGGTACATGATAGAAATCCATATCCCAATTCCATTAAGTTCATTTTAACATGCCTATATTAAGAGAACACATATCCTATAGATAACAAGGGTGGATAGCCAGTACGACCTCCATGAACCTAAAGGTCTATCTACTAACATGGATCTGAAGATTAAAGATAGCATGAAACTAAAAGGTCTAACATAACATAAGTCCAAAACTGAGTATAGTATGAGTTTAAGGATAAAACATAGCATGATGACCATTAAAACCTTTTATGAACCTAAAGTTCATCTACCAACATGGATCTGAAGATAAAAAAATAAAAGCTTATGAGTCAAAAATTTAGTGGACCCGTTGATCGAACCAATATCAATGAAGGCACTGAAGTACCCTAGCAACAACTAATAAACCCCTAGTTGACCAGTCAACCTATTTAAACTAGGTTGTTACTCATATGGGAGATTAACCCATTTATTTTAGTTACACCAGCTTAATTAAGCTTAAAATATATTATAATTAGTTTAGTTTAGCCAACTAATGACTAAACTGAGAAATTGTGTTATTACTCTTATTTCCTTGACCAAGCATATTATTTCACACAAAAATCACATACCAAGTCATACTTTATCATTATGTGCTCATAAATACATACCAACATCTTGTTACCATTTTCTTGATTATTAACATACATGTGATCATGCACCATCCATTACATGTTTAGCATAATGCATATCCATGCATTAACATCTCATAAGGCCATCCGATCACTAAGCATATATAAGCCACCTTTTTTACATCATACCTCAAAAACCTATGTTCATGAGGATACATACATGTATAAATAAATATACATCTTTAGTACATACATATGCTCAACATACATACATACATACATATGATTTATTATAACATAATGCTTAATCATATTTTTCCATTATTAATAAAAAGCTTAAACACATGCATCACTTTAATTTTCACCTATCACCATACACACAACCTTTATTTCATGTCATATGTACATCACACATGCACATGTATGGATAATGTTCAATTGCCCTACACACTAAAAGCATTATTTTCATATATTCATCATCACCTTCTCACTTTAAGTAACATGCACAATTATACATATTCCCATGGCCATTCGGCCATAAGATAAAATACATAGTACATATGCATTCTTCCATTATACAAAATTATAATTTATGCTCACAATATAACATTCAACAATTCACTTCAAACCATAATATGCAGTGTGCATTTTATGACATGAACACACACATATGGCCATTCGACCATAATGTCAAAATCCACCTTAACATGTATCAATTCACATTTAAAGGCATTAATTCACATCCATCTCCTCTTATAACATAATTTAGGTGCCATTTAACATCATACATAATAATTGCTTCATAAACATACAAATTTACATAATTATACATATTAGGGCACAATGACATTTGCACAATTTAGATCGATTACACTTACTTCTTGGAGTCAAAATACACCACAGAGCATATTTACACCTTTCCCTTTCCTTTATCATGAGCTCTTTTTGTTTCGTAACTATCCATAAGAGGTTTGATATATAAAAATCCATATAAAATTAATAGAAGCTTAAAATGAGATACCGAAAGCATAAACATAACCTTAGGCACCTAGTGAACATGGAAAAAATGTTAAAATTCAAAAAATCTTACCCAATCAATCCTAGGTCATTATTCACCAAAATGAAAATTTGAGAAATTCTTCTATTTTCTCTTGAAATTTACATGAGAATTGAGGTATACAATCTGTGGATGTGCAAAATTAGCCCTTGAACAGAAGAAATAGGCTTAAAATTGAGAATTGATGGATGAAAAATGGTGGGTTTTCTATCTAAATAGTTGTCCACTGGTCAAGGGAGAAAGGTGGCACTGTTCCTCCTTTGACCACCATTTGACCCCTGTTATATGTGTCTTTTTTTAGCCATATTTAGCCTTTTTTATAACATCCAAAATACCCATAAAATCCTATTAAATTAGACCTCAAAAGCCCTTAAAAATTATGCTCAAAAATCAAGAAAAATCGATTAAAAATATAGTTTTTAAGGTTACCCGATTTTAGTAAAAGTACTTTCCAATCTCTAAAAATTCCAATTCTAGTGCAAACAGGCTAATTAGAATTTTTGAGTATCAGTTTGTATTAATCCCAAAATTTTTTTAGCAACTTTTAAATATTTTATGGTTCAACTAAAGCTAGGTCACTATTCACATGAAACCACTGTAAAATTTAATTGTCATTTTTAACCACCTACATAACTTTATTTTGACTTCAAATTTCACCCAAAATTATGTTATAATTAATACTTTCATTTTATAGAATTAGTGCCCAAACCTCGAATAAACACTATTCACATCTTGGGAAGTACTATTCATAACCTCAAAATTTTTTAGGTGTTACAAAAAGAACATATGAATAACCTATATATGTTAGACACCCTAAAGGATAGGTTGGCTAGTCAACTAGGGAATGTAGCAGCTACTAGGGCACTTTCGTGTCATTATGTGTACATGTAAATATTTGATTATAAAAGTGGGTACGGCTGCCGGGAGGTTTAATAGGACCATTGCACACATATGTATTGATGATATTGATAATATTGACTATAATGTTGGTGCAGCCATTGGGAGCTCCAACAAAACCACCGCACAAAATATAAAGTGGATGTGGCTACCAGGAGGTTCAATAGAGCCATTACATATTATACTGACATGATATGCTGGTGTAATAAGCGCGAGGTCCAAAATGTAGGCCACTACACATCATGATCCTGATATCCAGTATTGGGATTTATGTCTCTCAGATATAGGCTAGTAAATGGAAATGGCAAAATGGGATATATGAATATGAAATTATGGATTAATAATTATAATTTAAATAAGCTAAGTAAACTGAAAATGACTCGGCATTAACATGATGCATTAACATGATAAGTAAATTGGTTCATGAATATGATACTTAATGATAGCAAATAAAAATGGAAATAAACATAAGTAGTGAATTAGGATATGTAGGTAACATAAAACGAGTACAAATGAACTATGGTAACATAACGACCTAAAATGACTAAATAGGTAACACAACAGGTAAGGTAAATTGGGTAAATGTTACACAACATAATGTTTGGTTTGAAATGCATGCTTGGCATGAGTGCATGTATGTGTGAACATATTTTGTCAAATACACCACTGAGCTTTATGCTTAATGTATCACATTTTTTGATGCACAGATAGTAGATAGATATAGCTCCAGTCTAGCCATAGTGTAGCGGTGAAGTGCAAACAGCTTCTAGTCTTTGGCATATCTTTTTGTATCTTTAGTGTGATGTATATAAGGATAGTTAGCACTCATATATGGGTCTAATTTAGTCATACATATGTATAGTTTATAAAAGTCCTCTGCTCATGTAAATTAACTATCAGACATTAGTAGTATATAATAGTTGTGTGTTGTGAACCTTATATATTGTGATATTGAGACTACTATTGATGCATGTGATTTTAATATGACTGACATCACTAAGTTATAATGATGATGATGGTATTAGGGGACCAAAAGTGTTTAGGACGTGGAATTGAGATTGAGATGTTATAGAAGTGTTATTTTTTATAAGTTTATAATGGGACATGACATCGAACAGTTGTTATATTGCCAAATTTTCATCAAAATGAAACATCATTAATTTACATGTTTATGCACATAACATTTGGTTTATTTACATGTGGGCCCAAGTCGCTCACAATATATAGTCACAATAAGGTTTTAAGAAGATAATGGTACATCTAGACATAAATTGGTTAACGTGTCAACTCTTATTTGGGCTAACAATGGTTTAGGTAGGAGGTGTCACAATGTGCCATCTCTCATTCAAATCTAGCTATTAAGTCGGGTGAAGGGTGTCACACTATTAGTCTACTCTTATCTAATTTTTATGCATTGTATCCATCTACTTTTACTCATGTCCTATTCATGTTTCTTATATCATTTTTCATATTCATGATATATCTCAATGTGTGACTCATATAGGTTGTATTACTTCTATTTTATACAATTACAAATAGTTATGTAAACAATTGTTAATTAGGTTTTACTTATAATATGCCCTTAGGTAACCTTATTATTTATTTTTGGTATAACTTTGTTCATTTATAAATTCTTAAACTATGATTTAATATTTAAATTTCATCTAACATTTAAGTTTTATTTATTCAGTACATTATTATCTTTATAATATCTTATATTTGTGAAATTTATTCATTTCATAATAATTTTTATTCTATATAATATATCTATTTAAATCTAAACATTGCAATCTTTCTTGTATTTATTCCATCAGTGTAAATTTTTCTTTGGTGTCCCTCTATTAATTTCTTGTATCTTTTTAGGTTACCTTCTACCCCTAATAATCTTATACATGCCAAGATAACGGGACATGTAACATGTAAGATATCAAAATTTCCATATAACAAGTAACATGTAAAGCATTATGTGCCCAAATAACAATATAACATGTAAGGCACAGTGTGCCCAAGTATTCATGTAACATGTAAAGGCCCCATAGAATGTAAGGGAGAAACTCTCCCCAAATAGCCATGGGGGCACTAAAGACTCCCTTGTTAATCAGTTAACATATCCTAGGCCATAATTATTCAGACTATCAGGGTATATTAATAATTGATTTTATCGAATTTAGTTTTCCTTTTGGGTATATATGTGTATTTATAGTTTAATACCTTATTTTCACATGTGATCAATTATATTTTTATTTCATCCTTCTATTCATTTATTCTTTTGAAATATTTCTTGAAGTACTTTTGATTATTTATCATCTATCATTATATACAAGTATTATTATTCATGTCATATATTACTTATTCCCTCTTATGTATATATGTATTCACATACGTTCTTTTCATGTATATCTCAAAAATTTCACCTAATCATTTTTTAAAATATCTTCATGTATTTATTTCCTTTCAACTTATATTTGTAGATGTTACAAATTTATTTACTCTCTCCTTTCAATTTATCTTATTTCTTCTATATAAATTCTTTTACTCTCAATTATATTTCCATTTTATTACATATTTTCTTAACCATTTATAATTTCAACATATATTTTACATATTAGGAATGTATAATTTTCTAATCATATACCTGTTTAATAATAAATTATGTAAAAGTGTTTTCTTATTCCATATATTGATATTTTTCTCATTTAATCTTTTACTCTTTATCATATGGCCTTTCTTTACCTTATAATCATTTCTTTAATTACATATATGTCATTTCTTTATATCATTTACATTTTCTTATAGTCACTTTACTTTTTATTATACCCCCTTTAAAATATTTGATTTTATGTCTTTAATTATCAAGTATTTATTCTTATAATTCCATTTATTTAATTTTATTATTTTTCTTATATGCTCATATCATTTTCTTCAATCTACAATTTAAGTTGACATCACATCCACTTATTAATTTAAAATATTTCCTATGTAATCAATTCCACTATATTCTTATTAGATAGGTCTGTGTAATCCCTTATATCCTTCAAATTACTTATCTAATTAACCTATTTTATTTTAATTAAAATCTTCCTTTAATCAAAGATGCTTAATCTATACACATAATAACATGTCTTCCTTTTCAATGTAATTAAACTTTTATTCTAAGTGATACACATGTTTCTTTTATTTCTCATGTGACATTCTCAATTAACCATATACTCATCTCTATCTATTTTTATGGCTTCTAGCATTATTTTCTTGTTATGCAATTTTTTATACACTAATTTCTTATATTAGTTTTAACATAATTAATTTGGATTAACCCTTTAAAATTTTTTATCATCATATAATTTTTATATACATTATCTAGATCTTAAATATACTCTCATATTATATTTCAATTTACTAATATTTCTCTTTTTATACTTTTAATTCTCCTAAGCTACATAATCTAACATCACACTCACTAGAGTTTTCAATTTTCATATTAGAGTCACATACAAATATTACATCTTTACTTTTATACCATTTTGCCATTTTATAACTAAGACTTTTATGTCAAGTAATGTATAATTCTACTCAAAATACCTTATTTCTCTCTTATTTAACTACATGTATGTTTCAGCCTAATGGCCATTTAAAGCTACATGTCTTTTTTTCTATGTTTTCTCACCTTAAATCACATAATTTTAAGCCTAAATAATCCAACCCATTGCTCTTAGCAATTTAATTAATATAAGCACAATCACAATTTACATATTTACACATAAAACCAAATCATATTGTTAGATTACACTTACCTCTCTTATAAGCTTTCCTTCACAAAAATCTATTTAATCACTCTTTAATTTCCTCTATTCTTCATCTACTCTCTAAATTCTCTCGACTCTATAATCATTTCCTCACATAAAATTTGTGAAAATTATCATTAAACACATATATCCTAAATTATATATTTAAATGCTTATCAATATACTTTAAATAACCTACAAAAATAACAAGATTATAGAATAGTTCACTTGTAATTATGCTTTTACCCATATTTCTCTTTCTTCTTTTCTCTAAATTCACCTTCCTCTAAATACCTTTGAAGAGCTAATGAATTATTTGAGGTAGACTTTTAGTTTGGTGTATTATTTTGAGGTGAAATAAGGGATTGATAAAAGAATTTTTAGAGCTAAGAAAAGAGGGATTTTCAGCTATTCTAGGGGTGAAATAAGAGAGATGTTGGCTAAAATCTTATGAATATTTTACATTATTTCTTTATTTATACATGTATATTAATGGTTAGGGTTTAAGACAATGCACATATATGGTGAATATTGATTCCATGTGTATCTATTTTCTTTTTATATTTATTTATTTTATTTTATTTGAATGGCTATGATCTTATATGTCACTATTTGACCTAATGGCTATGATTGCTCCCTACAAAAATATCAAGTCACACTTATCTCATAAATTGTCATTTTCCTCTATTTAATTTCCCTAATTTATTTCTAATAGTTCCACTTGTAAATAAACTATGGAACTGTGATTTTTTGTGTTCCTCTAATTATTTTAGTATTAGGATGTGCAATTCTTGAATTTTTCTAGGCATATTTTTAGGAATTTTCGGTTCAACCCTAAAGGGTTACTATTCATAGCTAATTGTAATCAAGATTTCATTTTTTGACTTTTAACCTCCTATATAACCTCAAATGCCTCTCAAATTATGCCATAATTCATCTTATGTTTTATATTATCCTCTAGTCGAGTTAATTTCACTTAGGCTTAGGAAGTATTGTTCACGATTCGAGCATCGCTATTCACCGAGATTATCTCTTGAACCTCATTATTTCTATATTTTCGTGTTCTTATCCTGTCCAATTCATATTTCTTACCCTTTTATATGTATTCCTCTCTTCATTTGGCCACCAAAAGTGAATTTTCAATTTTTCCCTTTATTTTCTCATGAAATTCCATTTTGCCCATTTCATCATTTTTTGCTTAATTGTTCACACCAATCAACTCTACTCGAACTATGCATCTATTTCATTCCCCACCTTTTCTTCTAATTCCTTTTCTATACTTGTGTAAACCAGACCGAAAGTCAGGGTCTGACATTTTCAGCCAAGGGTGGAGAAAGGAAGGTGTTTATCTTTTTTTCCCATTTTTTTATAATATATATATATATATATAACGACCTAAAAGTCTCGACTTTTGTGAATAATACTTCCCAGGATGAATAGTGCTTCCCGAGACTTGAGTCGTACTAAGCATACCAATGAGGAGTATTAATTACAAGAGAATTTTAGGCAATGTTTAAAGCCAATCTGAAGTTGTTCGAATGGTTAAAAATGCTAATTAAAATTTTACGGCAGTGTCCTATGAATAGTGCTGCAAGCAAAGCTAAATCATAAAATAAATAAAAAGTTGCTCAAAATAATCTAAAAATATTACAATCTGATACACAAATATTCCAAATAGTCCAATGGCTTTGGAATTAGAATTTTCTAAGTTTGAGAACTATTTTTACCCAATTTTCGGGACAAAAAATACATTAATTTTTTGGGTTATCATCGAAATTCGGGCCTAAGGTTTTGAGAAGATTTAGGGCTTCGATTTATGGAATTTTAGAGATAGGAATAGAGGAAAACTAACTTTTCTATCGATTATAATAATTTTTCGAAGCAAAGAAAATTTATTTTTTCAAAAAGTATATAAAGGGAAAAATTTACTTCCTCCCTCACATACCACAAACTTCCCTCCTCTCCTCTTCCACCTCCAATTTTCACCCACTCTCCCTCTCTTTTTCTTCCTTTGATTTCTCTCTCCTCATCTTGACCCATGTTGTAAGGTTATACCCGAAATGATGAGCATTTCGAGATGAGTCCGTGGACACCAAAATTGTTTAAAACGGTGGTGTATTTCGGGAGGAATATCAAGAAGAAAATCGAGGTGAATAGTAACTTTCTCTCTCTTGGGTTTTCTTTTTTCACAGGTTCTTAGAGTGTTGTAGAGCACATATCTAGGCTTAAAATATTTTTTTGACTTCTAGATTATTTTATATTATTTATTAAAGTTTGTACCCTTTTGTATTCATAGGTGAAATGACAACCCAAGCCTCCTGAGGCAAGGAGAAGGCTTAACTTACTTTAGGGGTCCTATACAACCTTGTTTGGTATGTGTAATCACTTTGATTTGGCTAAATTATTCATTTAATGCATTATGTGCTTTATTTCATAATTGTAATAAATGGCATTAAATGCTTAAAAATTGAAATAAACGTCATAAATGTAATTTATGATGTATGGAATGATAAATGCATGAAACATGATGGTTTAGATTGGTTATAAATGATAATATTTCAAGAATGATGATTTTAAGCTTGTAAATGCATTATGTGAGATAATAATTGAGTATGCCATGTTGTATGTC
>CANXYI010755092.1:0-10791 GCA_948208565.1 Hura crepitans | reverse complement strand
TTATAAGTAAACATAAACTGCTTATGTAAATAAAATAGCCCCATATATGTTTCTTGTGAATGTATGTTTAGAAATGATGTTTAATGGTGATGTGAGCTTGAGGCTCTATATATGCATATTTTTATTTGTGGCTTGAGGCCTGTGTTTGCTATGTGGTAATTGTTGATGCTAGGTTGAGAATGGGGGACCAAATAGGTTCAGGAGTTGTGGAATGTTTATAGAAGTGTTAAATAGGCTTTTAAAAAAATTTGGGATAGAACCCAGATAGTTGTTATTCTATTGGATTTTCTTAGTTTTTAGAAATGACCCGTAATTACTTGGAATTGGCATCTTTTGTATGATTACACATTGAATGAGATATAAAGCCAATTAGTATTGAGTTTGGAGACAAAGCAAGTTATAAGGATGTAAGTAATGAAAGTTAAATGAATGGTGCTAGTGTCTAATAGTAGGATAGGTGACCTAAAAGTTCATGCATCACCTATGGGGTTTCCTAGGGAATCTAGTAGGGGGTGTCACAAGTAGGCCATCATTTTAAATTGTTCTATGTTGTAAAACTAATAGTTTCTATGTTATAAACATTCTGGAATTCTTGTCTTGATTGCACAAACCTATATGTGAGCATGATGAAGTCTGTACAGACTAACTTTTATTAAAATATGCATGATTTGAAATTTGCATGGACTTAAAGTCAATAATAGTGTCTTATTTGTCTTATATACTACACTTTAATATATGTTGTTTATCTTGTTAATATTGTTATATTATGTTAGCATGTTGTTTAATTATCTCATTCTATAAAATACATGTTGTTAATATATCAAAATTATTATATAGTCCACATGGACCCCCTCTCACGAGGAATGTAGTCCTTACGAATGATTTTGTCTCATTCTTGTATATTCTATTTTTAAGTTTACATAGACTCCTTCTTATAAGGAACATAGTCCGCACGAACATCTACTTTGAATTTCAATTTCACACATATTTATTTCTTCTCCTTTATATGAGTTTATATGAATCTTTTATTTGGTACCGTTAAACCTCTTCTTTTGAGTCATATGTAAGTAACCTTTCTTACTAGAGTGGAGGTCTAGATGGACATAATGACCATTATAAGTTGTAGTCTACATGAACATATATCAAACCTACATAAAGTCCGTATGGACTAATTAGTGTACAAACAAGACTATTTAAGTGCTTTGCTTTATTTCTTTTTGGTTTTGTACTTATTGTATCTCTTAGTTTATTATGGGTTGTAATAATTAGTTAAACAACTTGTTTTACATGCCAATTATCTAACTTTCACATCAAATGATTTTCTACCTAATTAATTGGTGTTTTCATAGTAAAATAGATTTGAGTTTTCCTAATCAAAAGTCATATTAAAAATATATTTTAATAAAGGCCAATCTCCTAGAGATAGGAGTTGGGTAGTTACCACCAATTCCTATGAAATTACAGATAATTGTCAAGTCAAATAACTACTAATCAATAACCTAATTTTTAGATGTACAATGTATTTTGATGTATTCTTTAAATATCACACTTTGTTTCTTATATATTAAAAGCTGACATAAGTACTTTAAATATAATACATGCTTACTTGAAAAGGGAGTGATAAACATTACAATATACAAAGAAGAAATATTATTGGGGCATAAATAAGATATGAATTTTGAACCTTTCTAGTATAGAAGAGCAAAGGTCTTAGTATAGAGGCCAAGTGGTGACTCTACTAACCACTCTCATCCCCAGTAAAAATATCATAATCTCTATAGTGGCAACTCCACTAAGGACTGAGAATCTCAATCTGAAAGTGCCTAAATAATTTGCCATTAATATTCTAATTTTTATTAATCCCATGCATTCATTCCATATAAACTATATCCCTTTTACCTTAGATGGTGTCCATTTTTCATTCAAGAATAGAGGAGTGCTAGCATATCCATCATTCATAAGCCTTGTGTCTTTGGGTATATGAAAAGGTGAACTAATTGTTCATTATTATTCTTAATTAGAAAGACCCATTAGAAGGGAGCTCTATTTATAGGAGCCATAAGCCCTTTTAACCAAACCATGAGCCCATATAGTCAAGCTTAGCAACTTCCTCTAAGTTGTGTGACCCGAAGAGATTGTGATTGCATTATGATTGTTATATGGGCCTATTGCATTTAACTTTATTTGAAGTGGGGGCAAGCTTGTTGTGCCTTTTATCTGGAATTGGCCTAACCTAATTTCACCTCAAATAAGAATAAAATGTCCTGGGCCACTACCTCCCATGCATTTTAAATATAAGAGGTCATTGGGCCTACTTAAGCCTATACTCGAACCTATACATCCATTGATGATGCTTATGTAAGCCCACCTAAAAAGAATGACTAAGACTACATGTGTGGGAGTAATAAGGTTGGAAGGCTTATTGCTTGCGTTTGTCCTTATACATCTAACATGTATCCTTTTTGTATACACATGCATAATATTGTACCTACTACATAACATAAACTATACATCCTTCTCATTTATATCCTTTTGAATGCACATACATAACACTATCCCTACTACATGACTTAAACTTTGTATACCATATGTACCTCATAAACTTTAACATTTTTTATCCTAATACTCATGTATTAAGTACATGACATGTTAACCATGCATCAAAGGCTATTATCTTGTAAAGGTCCACTAACTTTTTACTCATGTGTCATATCATGTATCCACATTTATGACATTCATACACATATTACATATCATGCATCATCTTAGATAATTCATACATCATCACTAACCCTTTATCTTGTGGCCACCATTGATCTATCTACAATTTACCAAAAAATAGCAATCATGCCTAGTGATGAAAACCATGCTAAATGAAGTCCTTCAGGATATGGAGAAAAGGATAATGGCTACCATAACTAATGCACTATCAAGCATGAATGCTTTGTAAGATAATAGTCAAACTTTTGCTGCTAACAATAGCAAGAAAAAGATGGCTGATGACTAGCTTTCTGATGAAGAAATAGCTCATGTTAAGCCTAGCTATAATAAAGTTCTACCACCCAAATATGATAAAGAGGATTCTATCAAAGAACTAAATGAAAAATTGGAAGATATGTATCACCTAGTGACCAGGGGCAAGGACATTAACCTAGAAGACATCAATTTTAAGCCTGAACAAGGCATGCCCCAAAAATTCAAGATGCCAAATTTGAATAAATTTGATGGCACTTATGACTCGAGTACTCACTTAAAGTACTATATAGTAGCCATGAGGTCGACCAACTTGTCAGAAGCACAAATGTTGAGATTGTTTAATATGTCTCTAACTAGGCAACCCTAGAGTAGTACCATAGACTAGAAAAGAAGATCAAAGTAAATTGGGAAGAATTGGCTTGTGCATTCAACAACCAATACTCAAGCAATGTAACTATGGAAGTAACCCTTAAAGACTTACAATTGGTGTGCCAAAAACCTGACAAAACCTTTTTTGAATATTTAGAACGATGGAAGTATAAGGTGCTCAAAATGAGAAATAAGCCGCATGATATTGACCAAATTAAGATGTTCATCAAAAATGCTAATAGCTACATAAATGATAGGCACTCTGCTAAAGGCATTACCATATAGGAATGGCTTAAAGACATAGTTACCAATCTCAAACTAGCATTCCAGAATAGAAGATTTAAAAAGAATAGGAAACCCACCTATCAAGATGATAATTTAAGCCAAGCCACTAATGTTAACATGGTTAGATTTCGCTAGTTCTCCAAATTAGGCAAACCCTATCTTGGTACTTGAATAAGCTAACAAAAGAAGGAAAATTGTAGCCACTAACACATAAGCCAAAGATTAATCCTCCTCCATCTAATCATAGATTCAATTTATATTGTGCTTACCATCAAGTTACAGGTCATCTCATAGACAAGTGCACCACTCTCTATCATGCCATTCAAGATCACATTAAGGCTATGCAGGTTTTGATCTAGAAGCTTAGAAGCTCCCTAACTTTTTTTTATTAGTTTAATCATGAGCTTTTGTAATCTTTTTAAGTACTTTTCATTTAATAAAATAAAACAACAAATTTATTTTGTCATTTGTATAAATACATTTTGACTTTAATCTAGAAAAGGGAAAAGCCTAGATCACATCATTGTTTAAAGCTCACTCCTAAAAGATGGATCAATGAATAATAAGCATCACTAGGAATCATGCATCACTAGAAATCATACATTGACATCATAAAAGTCACAATATACATACACATGAATCATGCATACGTCTATTAGACACTATGACTTCATGCTTCCATGCACTTTACTTAGGCTTAGTCATGCATTATTCATCTGTACATGCATTAACCATCCATATTGTATCACATTAACAAGAATAACATGCAAATGCTTTCACATTTGGTAGACATAAATCATCTATCATATATACTTCATTATAAGTGTAACATGCATCCATCACTTATCCACATTATGTCTAGGCATGTTATATACATATCACATGCATTTGAACAATAAAGGTTATATCCCATGTATACACTTGGCATACCATAATCAATCACATAATCCACATTATGTCTAGGCATATCATGTACATATCTCATGCATTACTAACATTCAATCTTATAATTATCCACGTAATTTAAGCATAGCATAGCATCATTAATGCTTGAAGCACACATCATATCATATTAACAAATATATCACACTAACTAAGAGGATTATCCTTCACTCAGGCTTTTCAAAGGAAAAGACTCAACTCCTATGCTTCATTCAACACTCTTCACCATAAAAATGGCAACCAGACTAAAAGCTGAAGGAAAAAGTCAATTTGTGCCTAGAAGTATTGTAAAACCCCCTACCAAATTCTTAAAAAAACCTGACAGGCAGGGCACTTCTAAGCAGGTCACCCATCATAGGATTGCTTTAAGAGAAAACTCCTTAACACTTAAGGACTATTCTAGAATTCTATCACTTATTGCTTAGATGGTCAATCTAATCCTTAGTCATGTTCATACATGGTCCAATAGACTTAGATAAGGCATATATAGACACTTTATAGGTCATAAAAAATTGGGTAGCATAACAACTTCCCGGTTGACATACCAAAATTTTTTAGCTACTTAAAACATTTCTATAAGCCACAAGTTAAGAAACCTCCTTTTAGAGCCTTCTAGTCTCCCAATCATTCCTTAGCCATCATCAGACACATATACATATATCAATATCCAACCATATAGGGCCTTAGGCCCATAGCTATCAAGTTCACACACAATCCAAACAAACATCATAATAGCTTATATACATCAGATCTAGGTTATATGTATAGACACAATAGCCTCTAAGCATGCCAACCCAAAAACTATAGGGTATTACATGAGTGCCACTACATAAAAGAAAGAAAATAGCTTTCTGTACCCTTTAACTATTGTATAGCTACACTACTCGATCACCGAGGCTAGCTTGCTTATCCTTGTTACCTGCATACCATAACATAGGTAATTTGAGTATAAAATTGAGTAAGCAAATCTAAACCATTTAAACCATGTATTAATACACACATGCAATTTAAATTTAACAATCTAGGTGTAGTTTGTGAGCCACATGCCAAATGCTTAATGTCATACAAATGGTGTGTTTAATTTCCTCAAAATTACCAAAATGCCTATAATTATTTTATTCAATTTCTTTTAGTAACTCATTTAATTATTCCATTATTTTACTCAAGTGCAATATTTAAATTATTAAATAGGCCTAACTAGGTAGATTACGCTTACAAACATTGGAATAAGAGGGAACTAAAAGATGTGTAGTGGCCCATATTCTAAACCCTAACTGCTTCACCGACAATCAAAGCCTATAGGGATTAGTCCATAAAAACCTCCTAAGGGGAAAAATAATGAATAACTATGCATAAGGATCAATTTATAGACCTCTCAAGACACTGAACATATTCAATAATCTATCCTGGCCTGCCCAGTAGACTAATGTAGTGGCCCCTTTGGGGACCTTCGCTACTGCACTGGTATTCTTTGATATCCAATCAATGAAAAGATGTGTCTACCAGATAGACTAGTGTAGTGGCTCAATTATAAACCTCGATCATTGCACTGACCTAGTCTGATAATCAGATAGTCTAGTAACTGCTAATCCTTAAGTGCACTAGTCAACCCATGTAATGGGTGTCTAGCTAATGGGCCATCTAACAACATTTTTAAGTTTATTTTTTTATTGATCATATTTTTATCAATATTATGAAGTGAAAAGTAGATAGATAAATTTTTTATCAAACAATTAATTTTTGACTCGAACAGTTACAGGTCATTTTTATCCCTGCTGGGTAAAATTGGGTAAAATTTTCTATCACTTTTTGACTCAAATCTAAAGGCATAATTACATGCATATTAAATCTAGTCTAGCATATTTTTTTGACTTAAATATTCTCATGTTAAATAGCCATTTTAAGTATAGTCCCAAAATCTAATTTTATGGGACAATTATAGGTTATTTTGTTTACTTGTGACGACCAATTTAGGGTCAGTTTTGGTCCTTTTTATGCCAATTACACCAATCATCATATAAGTCCATAAGCCTAAAGGCAACCTTAAAGAAAGGCACCTATTTGCCATATAAATGGCTTACATGCCAAAACACAAAACCATCACATTATAGGTCACTTTTGGGTACAAGTTCATGCCTAATTGTAAGCCCTTTTTAAAACCATTTTATGTGCCATTTTAAGTCACTTTTAACTTCATTTTTCAATCTTTTTCCCATTATTTAAACATGTCCCATAAGTTATTCATTTCATGTTACAGTAACCATATAGATGAACCTAAGTCATGCCATATACTAAATGCCATAAATTCCATGCCAATACACGCACTCAAATACCATTAACCATACCTCATTTTCATGCCACCTTACCTTATAAAGCTCTTAGCCACAAGTCCATTTTGCCTTAATAATGCTTTCTTCCTTAATTAAACATATTCATGCACACTTAGACATTACACAAACATGACTAAACATATCATTCATTCTTTTACCATGCAAATTAGACCAATATAGCCTATAACATGCCTCAACCATGCTACCAACACACACATAAAAGTCTTAATTCACTAAGTTCTTTACTTACACCTTACATGCCATCCATGACAAGCCAAAATCCTTCCATAAGCCATGTATGCATGCCATTCACAACCATACTCATCAAAGAAACTCTCAGCCTACCAAGGAACACACATATAACCATTTAATTCTACTTATCTACATATATATTCTAAGCATATTACTTGCCATATACCTTGATTAACATGCCATAACATTATTCCAAGCCATACACACATAAAAATGCCTACACAAAGCTCTCAACCTAATAAAGAACTCACTCTTCCATGCATTCTTTTCATCCCAAACATTTATTACACACCTTATTATCTTAGTTATACCCTTTGTCCACTAAATTCCACACACAAAGCACCTAATCTACCAATTCCATACAATGTTTCTAAGCATAATTCATGGAAATTCAACCTCACATGCTTTTAATGGATTAGATTTACTTACCTCGCTACCAAAGGAGTTAAAATCCACCCTTCTAGCTTGAAGAAACCCACCAAAGGCTCTCTTCAAGCCTTGACTTCTATACACACCACAAGTCCTTCAAAAATCCACCAAAATTCACACACTCATACAAATCAAATTCCAATCATATGGCTATTCTTAGAATCTTCAAATCCCCTAGGAAATAAAATAAAAAGAGATGAAACACTTACACGTAAGAAGTTGCCCATCGTGGTCCTTTTTGTTGACATCTTAAGCTTCCTTAAATTTTCTTGAGTTCTAGCAACTCCTATGGCCTCCAATACCTTCATGTTAAGATGATTTTTGGTGGCAATGGACTTAAGAAAAAGCTTTAAAAAGGTGATAAAAATGGTGTTCTTGGCTAAAGAAGGTGTCGATTGCAACAAAGGGAGAAAGGAAGAAGAAAGGTGGAAAGTGAGTGGATTTGGCCAAGTGGCTATCCATGTGTCATGTTGGCCCATTTATAGTGGCTAAGGTGTCACAGGTGAGGCCTACATACCTTCTGAACAACCTAAAAAAGCTTGTTTTTAGTACAAACTTTAGAGAATTTTAAAAATCACTTAGACCATTAAAAATCATTGCATTTGTTTTAAAAATCCTTGATTGGTCCCATTTAAAGGGTCATAAAATTTCACGGCCAATTTCCATCAAAAGAATAGTTAACCAAATGACCCAATTTACATGTAAACCCCTAAAATTTAGAAAATTTGGAACCCCCGAAATTTAAAAATTCTTTAACCAATGGACTTAGGGGAAGTTTTAACCTTAAGTGTGCCATTTTTAGGTCTGTCCGAGCACATCCCAAGTCATTCCTAGCTCGACTCCATCTGAGCTTATAGCCTATTAGGTTATAGCCTAAATTAGTTTATTGATTCTACTAAATCTTTAAATGAAGTCAATTTCATCATTTTATGGTCCCTCAAAGTTTCATGACCAGTACCCCTACCTCAAGCCTTATAAAGGTAACCCAGCACTCTAGGAACACTTTTTAGGCTCAATGGTACTATTCACAGAGCCTCGAGTTATGGGCATTACAAGTATGTTTAACAAAGCGATGGCAGCATTGGAATGAAGAATGATAGCACTCATAGAAAAAAGATGTGAGAGAAGTTTGAAGTCCAACAACAAGGCACTTTGAAGAACCCGACAGGCATGAATTTGACCATAGGGGCAAGCAATGACTAAGCCACTAGGCTAAGAAAGATTTCCCATAGACTTCCCTATATGAATAAGTCTTTGTCCATGATGCTTAAGGAATTGAAAGAAAATAACCTTCTCTAACCCTTAATACCTGAACATCACCCTTTACCACTTCCACCTAAACATTGCCATGACCTATATTATGCTTACCATTAATAGACTGGCCATTTAACTGATAATTGCAAAGCACTATGTTGAGACATCCAAGACCTAATAGACTATGGTGTGATACCTTATCTTGAAGATCACCCATTACTAGACCTCACCAAAATTTTGCAAATCTTTGAAAAATGAGGCTCTCTCTTTCTGACATTTAATCTACCACCTTATGGGCTAATTCTTAACCAACTACTAGATCGCACCAATCAAAGATACGGATAGATCCAATAAAGATGTGAAGATTGTCTTAGTTTTCTTTTCTAATTATTTCTTTCTTCTATGTTGGAACAATTAAAGCTTAATAAAATATCATTTTGGTACTTCATGAACATCTTTGTGTACCTTATTCACTGCATAGTGTGATACTCTTGAAAGTGAGTTGAGAGAAAAAAAATGAAAAGGAAAAAATAGTAATGATTAGCATAATCCATATTTATTACATACATTTCATGATGGCTCACCACTGCTACACATAATTTCAAAGCTCAAAACTTAATCTTTCCTTGTAATGCATGAGAAATATCACTGAATATGAGATGTGAGATAAAAAAAATAATAACAAGTTGGGAGGCAACTATACTCAAAAGAATGCATTTTTTTTAATCATAAAAGAAGTCCAAATTCAATAGGCTCTAAATCTAAAGCATCAAATTCACTATGTATCATCATTTTCAAAGCCTAAAAGTTTGTGGGAATCACACTAAAAACCCAAACCTTTTTGGTTCTTGCTCACACAAAAATCCAAAAAGTTAGAAGTTGCTAAATTCCAAAGCCTACAAAAAAGCAAACAAATTTGTCTTAAGCTTCAAACAAACGAGCATTCTCTTTTCAATAATGGTTGCCCTTATTTAAAAGGAAAAAAAATGAATTTGTTAATTCCCACTAGGTTAATTAACCAAGAACATAGCCTAAGCAAAAGTTAGGGAAATTGAGAGAAATATTTAGTCAAAAAATCCTCAAGACAGACTAATAATAGTGAAATGATCATTGCAGTACTTAGAAAGGTCAAAAAGATGACATTCAACATTTGAAGATTCAAAATGTTGGGGGCATGAAGTTTGGCACCTGTAACAAGCCACTTGTTGATCTAAAAAAACTCCATCTCCCATACTAAGAGCTCCAAAACATATTTAGCCATCTTAAAAAGGTGCAAGTCCTAAATTAATTGATCAAACATAATAAAATCAAATCCCAAGCCTTAACCAAATATGGATAAGCTAAATTCAAAATTCAAAATATATAAAAATGAATCAAAAGAATAAAGAAGCTCACTAGGTTGAAAACTTGCAAAGGGCAACTTATGCAAAAATTAGATCATACCTTGCTAGATTGAAAACCTATAAAAGGCAGTCTAGGCAAAAATTAGAGATTAAGAGAAAATATTTAGTTGGAAAATCTTTAGACCAACTAATAACAAGAGTACCATGCTATGTAATCACATACTTGTGTATGCTCATCCTTCATAGTCATTCACTCTTCAGCCACATATGCTTAAATGTCATTCATGGTAAATTGACCTTTCATCTAAGCCTTGGCCTCACCATTGTTCACTTCTCAATCAACCTTTCTTAACTTTTCCATCACCATAACTATTCTTAACTAAGCCTACAACTTCACAACTTCACTCTTTTCTCAAACCCAACCTTTTCTTATAATGAGTTTAAAAAAAGAATTATCCTAATAATAGAACATATACTGACTCATGCATTTAGAAATATTATCACACATATATCGCAAATAATTGGCTTACTCACTCACACTTATTCATACATCTATCTTAGGAGAAATACCTATTTTTCCCAGTTATACATTTACATTCATACACCTATTT
>CANXYI010755023.1:0-12381 GCA_948208565.1 Hura crepitans | reverse complement strand
GCCAATGTGCCCCAAATAATTGACGGTAGAGACTTTATAAAGGTATCAATGGACCAGATCTCTAATAGATAATGCCTTAGTTTGATTGGCATTGTATGTCATGCTAGCCAAACTAATAAACTCCCACTACTTATCTAAACTTCAAGGATCATTGTAATCTTATCAACATGCAGCTAGAGTTGCTCAATGAACTGTAAGAAGGACATCTAGTATTTGGTCCCAAGTGTCATGAACTAGATAATAGACATGTCACTAAGCTGTTCTTGTTTAAAGCTGAATGTGTTAAGGAACTCCAGAGTAATGGTGGGGTATATGGCACACCTCTATAGGTAGAACTCTCTCTATCTTTCCTGTGCCAAAAGTTGCTTATCTCTTTCAAGCACCCCCCAAATCAGTGAGAGTTTATGTACTCAAATATCAGCTCCCAATCTGTGTCACTGTATACAAGTAATGAAATCTCTCCTCTCCATCATGAGTGAGCCATCCGGGTAAAGCCACATGCTGAGGCACGGGCTAGTGCCATGGGTAACTTTGCTGCCATGGTTGTATATTTAATGTTTTTTAAAAGTAGAGGTATAATGGTAAAAGTGCAAGAAAATGACAAAAAAGAAAAAAAAGATAGCTTTAAATAGAAAATGGAGAAAATGGCCATTTTTACCCTGGCAAAATGGCCATTTTGGCCCCAAGAAAATGTTCATTTCAAGGAATGAAAATGGCTATTTTGAAATCCAAAATGACCATTTGATAGATGCAAAATGGCCATTTTTGGCTCTTTCAAAACTCCCTTTTTGGCTCAAAAATGGCTATTTTCTTTTAGAAAATCCTAGTTTTTGCCCAAAACACCTATTTTCCTCCTACTGGGCTATAAATGCACTTAGGTATACATAGATCCTTGAGCCACTCAAGTTTTTATACAATCTTATTCCAATGAACAATGAATTTCTTCAAAAACTTCACAAGGCTCTCGATCTTCCTTCCATATAGGTAACTTCTATTCTAATGCCTTTCAATGGTCTAAAATTCTTTCAAGGAGTTTTTCTTGATCCAACTTTTCTAAAGTCTACTACAATTTTTTAGGATCTACAATTTCATGTTTTTTTTTATTTTCTCATAAAGAATTATGCCTTTTGATGAAAGAGTTTGTAGCAATCCTAATGGTGATCTATTTATTTGATACACTACCAATGTAACGCCTATGCAACAAGGCTCCATGAATAGTGCCACTATGTCTAGGAAGTGTGCCTAGGGTGTCGAGTCACTTGCACAAGAACTGAAGCAGCGGCACTAGTCATGAAATTTAAGGGACTTTAAATGGATGAAAAAGGCAAAATTTAAAAATTTAGCAGAACTAATAATTCACTTTGGGTTGTAAGCTATTAATTTATGTAATAAAAGTCGACCTAGGAATGACTCGGGATGTATCTAGATAAACTGAAAAATATCATACCTTGAAGCTCAAAAATTCCATTGAGTCTATTGGTGAAAGAATTTTTGAATTCTGAGGTTGTTTGCAAATTCTCATAATTTTCCAAGTTAGCATAAAAATTGAAGCTGTCTGAAAATTGCCCTATTGATGGAATTTTGTAGCAAAAAATTATGAGCATGTAATTAGGGTTAAAATAGGAATTTTAAAATAAATGGCATAATTTTTTGAGGTCCCTATGATTTTTAAAAGTTCTCTAAAGTTTTTACTAAAATTATGTTGTTTTGGGTTCGTTCAGGAAGTTACGGGACCCATTTTAATAATGCTAGTTGGCCTAAGGGTCATGTTGCTTGTCCATGAGTGGTGAGAAGTGGAAAAATCCACTACAACAAAGAAAAAAAGTTCATCTTTTAGCTATTAGGAACCGATGCCACCTAGTAGAAGAGAGGCCATTTTCATCTTTTTCTTAGATTCATTTCTACAAATTCTCATCACCTAAATTCATTTTGGTGTGTTAGGGATATGAGGGAAGAAGAATTAATGAAAAAGACTTGTCATGAATTAATTAAATATCCCTAAAGTTTCCTGGTCAATAGCAGTCCAACAAGCATGCTTTTTAGGCCTTCTTGATTTTCTTGGTAATTTTTGGGCTATAAATGGATGTTTGAGGAGCTTAACATATAAGGGTATATGTTTGAATGGTTTTTGAGGTTAATTGAGGAGCAAAATTGCTTAAAGGAGGGAGGAGAAATCTATCATGGTTGATGGACTAGAAATTGGGTGCTTGAAGACCTTAAAGTGGTGGCTATTTTCTCCCTTATAAATTGAGGTATGTGAACTTGGGCATTTGGTTCATGCCGTGTAGTTTTAAGGCTAAAAATGTGCTTTAGGATTGCTTTCTTTAGTGTCTAATTAATGGTACCTTCGAGCTTTCATGAAATTTTTTAGAGAAATGATCAATGGAGGGGTAAAATAAAAGCTTGCTTGATGAAAATTTACTTGTCATATATGGATGGTTTACTGGCCGAGAGCTTTGGCATAGGTATGGGTTAGATAGTTGTTTGATCTTGTGATAGCAAGTGATATTTATTGCCTATGGTATATGTTTGTATGTTGTGTATGTGTAGCTAATTGTCTTGGCATGCATGTTAGACTTATATTATATGAAAGGATGGTTTGGCATGTGATAACTTTGATTAGTGCATGATTATGGTGAATTCCTTGAATGGTCGAGACGTGTACTATGTGTAAGTTACTTTAATTGGCATAAAAGTGCAAATGTGTGTGTAAGAATGCACTTAGGTTATGTATGGAAGCATGGATGTGTGAGTGATCATATGAAAATGCTTGATCAAGGCTTATACATCATTATATCTAAGAGCATTAGTAATAAAAATGCCATGCATACTTTTGTAAATTGTATGGAATGAATAGGTGTCCTAAAACATAGGATAATAGACATGAAATGGTGTAAATAACTTGACAAAAATTATCTAACTATATGTAATGTGTAGGGTATGAAAGGAATGTTTGATATGTACCTTAAAAAGGCAAGTAAAGTCCTAGGAAATAGACTTGAGTATTGACTTAAAATGAGACTTGAACTTGACTAAAAAGTGGCTTGTAATGTGCCTAAAAGTGTGCCAAAAGGGCTATAAATATATCATTAAGTGTAATGGCATAAATTCATATGGTTTGGCCTTGAAATTGGCCTAGTAAATTGATGGCTTCAGGACTATGAATAATTTGGGATTAATGGTGAAAACTGCATTGAAAAATGATAAGAAATGGACCTAGAATTGGCTATCGAACAATGTAGAAATTACCTATAATTGTCCAGTTTAACCATTACTTGAACCAAAAATGTCATTAGACAATAAATGTCAATTGTAAGAAAAATAATTATGGAATAAAATCAAGCATAATATACCTTAAATAATGATAATTTATAGGTCTTAAAAAATCATGGAAATTTACCCGGTACGGCCTAATTATGTCTATACTAGACTGGGCTAAAGTTGAACTATGCTATAAAATTTATAACTGTCTATTTTTCACTGAAGAATATTATAAAAGGGTAATTAGTAAAGAAATAAACATAAATTGAGTTACATGGCACATTAGTTAGACACCCATTGGATGGGTTGGCTGCTCAACTTTGGGATTTTAGCAGCTATTTTACTGTCTAATTTTAAAGCCAGGCCAATACAGCAGCCTAGGTCTACATTGGGGTCATTGCACTAGTCTATTGGATAGAAAATTTTCTACTTTTGCACACTTGATGCCATCTACTTAATTATGTCGGTGCAGCGGTGTAGGTCCCGGAGGGTCGCTACACTAGTCTATTGGACATACCAATTTATTAGGCAAACCCAATTATGACATCATTGATCTTCAAATAGGGCCGATACAGCAACCAAGGTCCTAGAGGGCCACTGTACTAGTCTATTAGACATACCTCATCATGTTATTTGCACCTTGGGTGCTATTACTTGATCAGGCCGGTGTAATGGTCGGGGTCCAGAATGTGGACCACCGCACTATTTTTTATTCCTCTAGGTCTAGTGTATGGCAGTGTCATCTTTCTAGTCGAGCTAGTTAAATTAATTGAAAAAAATAACATATGAATTTAATCTGATGTTATAAAATAATAAAATGCATAATTTGACATGATTATCTAATTGATACTTCAGTATATACACTTAAGGGTATTTTGGTAATTTTCACACATATGGATTTTATTGACTTGATAGCTATAGTTTCAACATAATTCATGGGAATGTTCTGAATCAATAATTTACTGGTATTTAAATGATTAAATAGGTAACTAAATGGCATATTCGGGAATAAGGGCATTTTGGTAATTTAGACATAAATATTTTAACTGAATCTAATAATTTGAATATATTAACATTATTCTTACATATGCATGAATGAACCATATGACATGATTTAAATGCTTGAGTTGATCACTGAGTATATTATATACTCAACGTACCTATTTCGATGCACAGGTAACCAAAATCAAGGTATAACCTTGTGAAGTGTGCATACAGAGTTTAGAGGATAGTTGATAGAAAGTTGTTATGTGTATATGTTGTATAGCTTTTGCACTCATTGTACTTAGGTGGGATTGGGTAGCCTATAGATAGGTGGCTTGTATAAACATATATGTTATAGATAGCAT
This sequence comes from Hura crepitans, assembly GCA_948208565.1. NCBI lineage: Eukaryota > Viridiplantae > Streptophyta > Magnoliopsida > Malpighiales > Euphorbiaceae > Hura > Hura crepitans. The sequence continues at coordinate 7,771 of CANXYI010755023.1, read as the reverse complement.
TTTGTAATAAGTATACTATTAGATCGCTTCACTTGTGCGATTGCCTTTACTTGATGTTGGTATGTGAGCCTAAGGCTCTAAATTTATGACTGCTTGATTGTGTTTGAAGTGCTGTGTGTAATTGATTTGCAAGATAGTTAATGTTAGGTGTATATCTAGGGGACTAGAAGGGTCTAAGATTGTGAGATACTATTATTGAAGTGTTTTTATAGGTGTTAAAATTATAGTTAGTCACCCTAACAACCGTTATGCTGTCGAATTTAAGTAAAAATCTAAGAAGCCTGTAAATGTCTATTTATGGTATGATTAGACTTGTATGATCTTAAATTAAGCCTAAAAAAGATAGCATAAATTTTGGAGTTAAGCGAAATCAAATAATAAGGTTTTGGTAAATGTTGAATGAATGAGCTAGAAGAGCAATTCTAGGATGGGTGACCTAAGGGAAAGTGCACTGCTTATTTGGTTTCTTTTGGAATCTTGTAAGAGGTGTCACAACCATACTATCCCAATTGTGTTCCATGTTACCCTTATGAAGTAGTGGATACACTAGGCATACTTCCCTCATTGGTTGCTAGGTGGGTCCCATGATAGGATCCTATCCCTCTTGCTTTATTGTTAACCTATGTTGAAGGCTATACTGACATCCCTTCTCTCCTTATGGGTGCATATTTGTTCATCTTTTTCTCTAAGTATTTGACAATTTTGTTTGACAGCTCCTATAGAGATTATTAGTTGTTCAGCATGGTCAATGATCTAATGAAAGGCTTGAATCCTTTTCCTTTAATCCTTGCTAAGACAATCCTCAATCTTGACACTGTGCGGTTGGGAGAAGCTAATTTCTTTTTGTGGGAGCTTGCATCTACTCTAGGTTTTTTTAAGAATAAACTGCCCTTTAAGGGGTTTTTACCCTATCCTTTAGTTTATCTTTTGCATAGGAAGCTCTCTCAGGTTTTCATTCCTAGCAGACTTTTGAAGATAGAGTGCCCTAGCACGTTTTCACCCTATCCTCTGTTTGACTTTTGCTTAAGAAGCCTTGAAAATTTTTCATTCCTAACAACTTTTTTTAGGTATGGTTACAAGAGAAGTTTTGCCTATTAGTTAATCCTCCCCCTTATGTCTTTGGGTCTTATAGCATAAAACATTTATTGCCTTATGCCATCATACATCGATTTGTAGATGTTGAGCAATGGGTCCTTTAGTTAGTTGCCATAACTAATGACAACATTAGTTTTAGGTTATTCCCTTACAATACATGCGACACAATGACACATTAGGTTGCATGCCCTTAGTCGGTCTTCAGAGAGTCACTTTTAGCATCCCTGATCAATGTGTGAGGTAATTTAGTGGGACTCAAGGTATTCTTACCCACTTATTGTCCTTTTAAGGGGGAGATTTGTTTGTTACCTTTATCATTGGTTATCATGACTTATGAAAGCAATTACCTCTAAAGATAAACATTCTACAAAATGTTATTTGCAACTTTTAGACTATTAATCTATATAAGGAATGGGTGATGGGCCTTTCTTAAGACAACCATTTTAGATGGTTAAAGTTAAAGGGTGAGAGCAATAACAAGAAATAGAGGACTTGAAAATGTATTTTTATTTCTTCTTGAATTTGTATACAAAAGCAATGTAATGACAATATTCCTATCTCTTTATTCTATAAGATGCATTAATTAAGCTATTTAAAGTAGTCTTATCTACTTATATCATATTGGCATTTTATGATAATCATGATAAGACATTAATGCAATAATACATTTTCACATTTAATCAAGAGAGATCTTAATTCCATCTTACACTCATGTTAGCAATCAGCACTCACTAGTTTTCTTAATTGACTATTTTCTCTTAGCCCTTAATTGTTGCATATGATGCCTTTTTTCGATTTTCACCCTATCGGGGTGCCCATTTTTAACAAGGCTATCATTTATCAATTTTTTGACCTATAGGGCTATTTTTTTAACCACAGAACACTTTTAGCCTATCCATATTCATAATCTCCTTGAACTCATTCCCATAGCAATATGTAAGGATTATCATGCGCTTTAGCAACAATTGCTTAAGAATGAATAGTCCTTCCTAATTTAACTTGAATTTCCCTCTTGGAATAGTCAGACCTGGTTTTATTTGTTTGAGAACCAGTCCTTCTTCCATCAACTTGTAATTTTTCACCATTTTGCCAAAGGCTGATGCCATCCTTTTCTAATAAACTTGATTGTGATAGTAAGCATTTAGCTATGTTTGATCTAATAAGTTTAGCTGTTGGAACCTCTACTCTACCCAAACTATCTCAAAAAATCTCTACTTTTATTGCCACCCTCAAGGCTTGGAGTTCAATCTTTACCAAAAGCACCGCATCTAATCCATATACTAATGAAAATGGAGTGGCACCTATTGAAGTCTTAATAGTAGGTTTGTATCCCTAAAGAGCAAATGAAAGTCTTTTAGCCAAATTTTTGTAGGTTACAACTGTCTTGGCTAGGATTTTATTGATGTTCTTATTTGCTACTTCTACCACCCCATTAGCTTGTGGTCTGTATAGAGATGATTTATGATGCTTTATCTTGTACTTTTGTAATAGTGCCTTTGTCTCAACCTGAATTTAGACACTATTGTCTGAAACTAGGTGGTGTGAGACCCCATATCTATAGATTAAATTATTTTCTATGAATTTAGCTATCTCTCTTGCCCCTAATTTCTTAAAGGACTCTGTTTTAACATATTTTAAGAAATAGTTGATGGCAACTACAATGAAACGATACCCATTTGAGGCTGTCAGATGTACTTCCCTAATTATATCTATCTCCCATCCAACAAATAGCCAAGGAGATGATAAATTATGTAGCTCTAATACTGGCACATGTCTTAAATCCCTATACTGCTAACACTTATGACACTTCTATATGTACTTTGAACAATTATGATCTATTGTAAGCCAAAAGAAACCTTGGTGCATGATCTTTCTAGCTAATTCTAAACCATTCATGTGTGTGCCATAAGACTGCATATATCTTTTCCATGATCCTTTCCATTTCTTTCTCCTTCAAGCAATGTAGTTGAAGACCATCTACTTGTCTTTTATATAAGATCCCGCCTACACTGATAAACTGAGTTGAGAACTTCCTTAATAGCCTCTTATCTCTATCTGTAGCTTTTTTAGGAAATTCCCCATTCTCTAAGTAATTTTGGATATCATAAAACCATGGCCTATTTTCTTTCTATTCAATTTCCATTATCTATTTTGACTCATAGCAAGGCTTTTCTGAACTAGATATGATAACTAGTTTCATGATTACCCCTTTTAGATTAACCCATATAGATACCAAGGTGGCTAATGCATCTACTAGTTGATTCTTATCCCTAGGAACATGGTGAAAAGTGCACATCTCAAACTATTTGCTTATGGATCTTAGGTACTCTACATAGGGCATTAATTTCTTTTCTCAAATTGCCTATTCTTCATTAGTCTGATACTCCACCAAAAGATGAATCCCTAAATACCTCAATTGTCTTTGCATTGAGAGCTAATAATGCTTCAAGCCAATACACTTAAGCTTTATACTCAGCCATGTTGTTTGTAACCTTATACCTCAATTTTCTAGCTAACAACAAATTTTCCCCTTCAGGTGTTATTAGAATTACTCCCACTCTTTCTCCTTTATTATTTAATGCACCATCGAAGTACATTTGCCACCCTTCGACCATTATCGAGCTTAAGTTCTCATCTAGGAATTCAAACTCCAATGACTCTTTTCTAATGGATGATTGGCTAGGAACTTTACTATTGCTCATCTTTTTATTGTCTTTCTCGTTATATACTAAATGTCAAACTCTTGGAGCAAAAGAAGCCATTTACTCATTTTACCTGCCAAAGACGGAGCTATTTAAAGATATCTCAGAGGGTTGTACTTAGACACTACCTATATTATATACAATTGGAAATAATGTCTTAGTTTCTTTAAAGCCCATGCTATCATAGAACAAACTTCTCCACTTTTACATGCTTGGCTTCATAAGGAAGAAACTTCTTACTTAGGTAATAAATCATAAACTCAACTTTGAATTCATCCTTTTGTACTACCAAGGCCCCTACTGAACTTTCTTTAATAGACATGTAGAGAATTAGTGGCTTCCTATGCTATGGTGATTGTAGGACTGGTAGATTGGACAAATATGCCACGATAGTGTCAAAAGCTTTCAAACTTTTTAGAAAGAACCAACTAATTAAGTGGAATGATGATTGTTAAAAGCCTTTTGATAATTATCATTCCACTTAATTAGTTGGTTCTTTCTAAAAAGTTTGAAAATAGGCCCACATATAGTGGTGAGCTTGGCTATGAATCTTCTGATATACTATATTCTTCCCAAAAATCCTTTTATTTCCGTTTCATTCCATGGAACTAGCATTTCTCTAATAGCTTTGACTTTATTGGGGTCCACTTCGATCTCACTTTGACTCATTATATGCCGTAAGAGTTTTCTTGAAGTTACCTCAAAGAGATTCTTTCAATTTCACCGTAGGTTGTACTTATCAATATGCTTAAAGGACATTTCTAATGCTTTGAAATGCCTTTCTCTCAAAATGGATTTAATCACCATATCATCTACGTATACTTCTACTTCTTTGTGAATTAGGTCATCTAGAATCCTAGTGGCCATCCTCTAGTAAGTCACTTCAGCATTTTTCAACCCAAAAGGCATCACCCTATAGCAAAAGGTTCCCCACACTATGATGAAGGTATTTTTTTATGTCACACCTTTACCCGATTCTTAAAGAAACTTGATAATAGAGTGAACTTCATCTAAGGTTGCCTATCCTCTGATTTCTCTAAGGGTTATTCATTTAACTTTTATTAATTTATTCTATTTCCATATTTACATCTAAAATTTCTTCGTCATTTTTTTATTTTAATTTCATAATAGTCATAAAAGATTGTGAAAACCTTTCATTTCATTATAAAAGATTTTTATAGAAAATTGGAGAGCATAATGGCTTTTTAGGTTAAAAACCAAGATTTTTCCTACAAAGAAAAGCACCTATAATATGAATACATCATCCTCAACTTCTATGGACCCTTTTGGTCCTCCAATTCATCATATTATCAATCACAATCACAATCACAGTCATCATTTCATCATTTATAGGGTCTCTGACCCGTCATACTATAGACATATAGTTAAAACCAGTTTTTATAACAATATTTATAGACATATATTTAGATTTTTTTTATTTCATTATCATTTGTACATCATTATTCTTTATACACTATTCTATATCCAAAAACCCACTACTTCTTTATACACGAGTACCATTTTCTAGTATTTATAAACAAAAGACTAAAAATAGTACCCCGAAGACACTATATTGTAGCTACAAAGGCATTAGACTTCTTATACCTTTCCTAGCTTTTACCTGCACATCAAAACATCGATTCGCTGAGTATAACTCAATAGTAAATTTTAAATAAAACATATGCATGCTTCACACTCACACATGCATTCATGCATTTACAGTCAATTATAGTAGTTTAAATATAAATCACAGACAAGTAGGACAATATAATATTTCTCATCATATTTTTCATTCTCATATATCATTCCTAGTTAATACATTATATTAAGCTTTCATTTCCTTTATCATGTATAATATCAAGCATTTACAATAATTCAATATTCTTAAACATACAATTATATCAATACCATGTATTACATCATATTTTTTTTTTCAATTTCATATGTCATTTATGGTCATTTTATCTCAATTTCTCATTATAATCTGTGTCATCATTTGATGCCAAATGTTTATTTCATTTATCATTTATCACATCACATTTATATTAATTATTAGGCCTATACTGATTGACTACACTTAAGTACAGTAGATAGCAGAATACAGGTTGTGTAGTGGACCACATTTTGGAACTTCACTGTAGTTGCACCTATATCATGATGTGTAGTGCTTCAATGAACCAAAACATTGCTAGCACCCATCCATGAAAATATTGTGTAGTGGCTCTAAATGAACCATAATGGCTGCACCTACCCATAGTCATAATAAAAATGATATTGATCTAAATGATCAAACTTAGTAGCTATTTTATTCCTAGTTGTTCGGTTAACCCATCCAGTAGGTGTCTAACTATACGGGCTATATGTCTATTTTTATTTTTCATTCAACTTTAAGTCATTTTACATTATTCAAACTCATTTTTTCCTAATTTTGTTCTTTATAGTGTCATCCAAGTGATTTACATAATCATTGGTCATTGTAATTCACTTAGCTTCTTACCAAGTTTTTAATCATATTACCTCATTTATTTCATGATCATCATAAGTCTCATTTCATATAACTAATTGCACATATAATGTGCCTTAATTCTCATAACATTATTTTATGTCAAATAATCATTTTCATAAATTTTCATTCACTTTCTTTATTTGCAACTTTAGTTCTCATTTCCTTTACAATTTAAGTCCATTTTGATACTCATATGACCAATTCTCATACCCATACATTCAATACATGTTACGACCATTCTTATCACCATTGCATATATATTTATTGCATGTTATTTTACCATATTTTCATGCATTATACATACCTATACTTCTTATTCATCAATACATCATTCGCTTACATACTTAAACATATACTATTCATATATAACACATATATACCTCATTTAACCATTCCATGTTCTATGCCATCCATACTCATTTCCATTATTTTTGAAAAATTTTCATATAGTTCGTTGCACTTTTTAATGTGCCTAACTTCTCATGACAAACTTTCATGCAAAATATTGCACTTTCATTAGTTTTCATTCTTTTTTATCACACCTTTTCTTAAAATCCTTTTCTTATCAATTTAAGGCCATTTATGTCTACTTGTGACACCCCCTAATGGATTATTTAGGATACCCCATAGGTGATGCACACACTCTTAGGTCACTTTTACCTATCACTCCCATTATTTACATCAACTTAACTTACTTTGTTTCCAAATTCACATCCCATTTTCTTATATCTCACTTAAGGTGTATCATACAAAAATGCCACTTTTAGATAATTACAGGTCATTTCCAAAAACTTAGAAATTCTAGTAGCATAACGACTGTTTAGGTTCTATCCCAAAATTTTTAAAAGCTTGTTTAACATATCTATAAACATTTCATAACTTTTAGACCCATCTAGTCCCTCATTCTTAGCCTAACATTAACTTAATCACACATCGAACTCAGGCCTTAAGCCATAGATAAAAGCATGCATATATAAAGCCTCAAGCTCATATTAAATCACATATCATAGCTAAACATACAGTCACTAGAAAAGCACATAGGACTACTTTATTTACATCAATAGATTATGTTTACTTATATACATTACATATCCATAAATTAAATACATGTTTCTACCCAATTCCCACCTAGGTACATGGATATTAAAACTATACAACAATTACTTTATAATCCTTCACTAGTATCCTATGAAACTTTATCCTCATGCTTCATAAGGTAGGATTTCGCTATTGAGCACCTATGCACCAAAATAAGTACGCTAAGTATGCAAGATACTTAGTGGTGAACTTAAAGCATTTAAATCATGGCAATAATTTATTTCCATACCTGTGCAGTTTAATAACTGGTTTTTACTTCATTATGCAATTCAATTAGAAAATAGGGTGCCAAATTACTAAAATACCCCTAAGGCATTTATAAATCATGAAATAGCCTTTTTAACTCACATAAATTATTTAAAATAGTTGT
>CANXYI010754827.1:0-17365 GCA_948208565.1 Hura crepitans | reverse complement strand
TCTAATCCTTTGTCAAGTGCTTTGTGCTATGCATATGTACGAATATGTAAAACCAGGATCTATCAATGCAAATACATAAGAGTTAAATAAAAAGAATGTACCAGCAATGACATCCGATGCCTCAGCCTCCTTTTAAGCTCTTATGGTATACTGATGAGCTAGTTCTTGTGTCTCCATCCTAGTTTTCTAGCTTGAACTTGCCTTATCTACTTGATCCCTCTAGCCTCTACCAGTGGCTTGTGATAGAGCTTGTGTATTAGTTGGTTTATCTGGGTAATCCTTCTTGAAATGATCTTTTGAGCTATAAAAGAAGCATCCATCACTTCTCTTGACAAACCAACACTTTCCCTTGTGTCTTTTCTTATAATTCTTGCACTCTAGAGGTGGATTTCTAGCTATAGATCTAGGTGTACTAGAGGCTTGCTTAGAAAGTTATGGTCTGCTGTGTGAACCCTAATATTGCCTTTGACTCTGGCCCTATCTTTGTGATTGGCCTACTCTTTGTGAATACTAGTTACCCCAATTATCTTTTTGCCTCTTGCCCTTAGGTGCAGAACTTGCTTGTCTAGCTGAGAATGCTCTTTTCTTCTAAAACAACTCTTTCTTCTCATTTATCATCTCTTTTATGGCATAGGCTGTAGATACCAAAATGGAAAAATCTCTAATCTTCGAGTTTGAAATCTTCATTCTATGTTCTACATTCAAACCTTTCTTAAACTTCTTGCATCTGACTTCTTCTATAGATAGATATTCCTGTGTATACTTACTCAATTGAAAGAATTTTTTCTCATATTCAGAAACTATCTTTTCTGCCCTACTTGAGGTCTATAAATTCATGCCTTTTCTTATCTAAGCATGTCTCTATAATATACCTCTTATGGATCTCTTGAAGAAAGTAGTCCCATGTCAAGTCTTTAACTGCCTTTCTCTTCTTTATTGTCTCCCACTAATAGTGAGCTTCAGCTTAGAGCAAATGAGTAGCACACTTTAAATTCTCTACTAATGTACACTTAAACTATTCTAGAATCTAGATCGTCTTCTCCAGCCATAACTCAGCTTTCCCAACATCATTTTCAGTTATTCCCTCAAAATCATTGGCCCCCATTTATTTTGATCTCTCCAAATATGCCTTCTAAAAAGCCACAAGTGGTGGTATTAGAGCTAGTGGTGGTAGAGATGGCTGAGCAACTACTACTATTGTCTATCTCAATAGATCCATAATTTGTTGTAGCATAAATGATGGCATATGTCCTTGTGCCTATGCTTGCTGAGCAGTATCACTTAATAGAGGTGTACCGACACTAGCTTCTACCCCTTAAACTACCATAGGAGCAAAGCTCGCTGCCTCCTCCCCTAATTCGATAGAGTTGATTCACTCATTGTATCTATAAGAGAAAACACTATAAGCCTCTTAAACCATAGCAGACATGGGGTGTAGACTCTCTAAACATGTGTACTTATGCATTACCTGCCTAGGAATGCCTAAACCTAGGCTCTGGTACCAAAAACTATGTCACACCCTTACCTAATTCCCGAAGAAACCCAATAAGAGAGTGAATGTCCCCTAAGGTCACCCATCCTCATATTTCCCTAAGGGTTATTCATTTAACTTCTATTAATTTATTATGTTTTTCTATTTACGTCTGAAATTTTTCATCTTTTTTTATGTTCATTAAATTACAATCAAAATGCATAGTGAAAACCTTTTATTTTGTCAGAAAACACTTTTACAAAAAATCGGACAGCATAATGGCTATCCTGGTTAAAAATCAAAATTTTTCTTATCATAAAAAATGCACTTTAATATATTCAGTCATCAAAACTCTACTTCTGAACCCTTCTAGTCCTCCATCCTCATCATTTAACACAATCACATGCACAATCATAATACATAAAGTCAGCACTCAATCACAAGGTCTCAGACTCATCATCATCAAAGAAATACACAAAATATAACAGCAGTCATTTCACTTTTATATAAATATTTTGATTTCATTCATCATATTTTCCTACCTTATATATATCATATTCATCATTATATCATTTATTCTCATGCATTAACAATCACTATTTACACATACTTCATACATACACCATTTGGCCATGTAAAGAATTATAACAATCATATTCATTTCCATCATTTTTACCTCATGTTCATACATCTTACATATATATACATGGAAATTATCAACATATAGCTCATTTGTACACATAATCATCCACCATTCACACTTACATACCATTGACATAATTCAACCATTCAAGGCTCTTACAATCCACATTCAATTGTCACCATTGTTATCACATATTCATCACTTACATACACATACACCAAATACCTCAATTATACCTATCAAATACACACATTTTCATAACATTTTCATTTTTTCCATACAAGGTTCATGCAATTTTTCATACAAATGATTCATGTATATGTTTCATTCATATTCACATCTTCTACGTAACAATTCACCCCCTCTTAATGATCTTTCTAGCCTTATTTCCCCATTTCCTTCTCTTTTCCTACATACACATTTCTTAAATTTAGAAAATTCCTCAAAAAATTATATTAACTCAAATTTCATTTCTAATTGCACCTATATTCTTATAATCATCTCTAGTTTACATAACTAAAATAAAAAAATAGAGATTTCTCAACTTACACTTGAAAGTGTCACTATTCACCATATGAGAAATTCTCCCTTTTTAAGCCTCCTTTTGATGAAATTCCACTTCTATGGAGTTATTTGGGTAATGAAGGGAATATTATAAGGGTTAATTACTTTAATTTAGTGGAGAAATGCGTGATTTAGAGAGGGAGAAAAAAGAAAAATGTAAAGGACATATTGCAAGAAAATGGCATTGGCAATTAGAGTAAAAAGGAAGAAGATGAGCTTATTTAGTGTATTATGGGCTTGGATGCACTAGATTTATGCTTTCTGTAAGTGGTCTTTGGGATTATTCACTTACTTCTCAGTTTACATGCCCCGTTTCTTTTTGATTTTGTGCTAAAGTTTAAAAATTCATTGTTGTTTTTCTAGGCCTCAAAAAATAATGTTCTTAGTGTCAAAATTCATTATTTAATCCTTTAAGGGACTTGTAAAATTTTGAGTCAAAATTCCATAATTTGCTCGAGTCACTATTCACTCGCGCTTCGAATTTTTGACCTTCAGGGTGTGCTATTTTTAGGTCCATCTAGCACATCCTGGACAAATCTCAGCACAAACCCATTTTATGTCATTATTCACTTGTTTACTACCTATTATGATTTATTGGTCCTATTAAATCTTTTGATTCTTTCATTTTCATCATTTTATGGCTCACCAAAGTTTTATGAGCAATACTTGCCATTTTTGGCCATGACATGGTGCCCCAACCTTTCGAAAACACTATTCATAGCTCAAAAAATACTATTCATAAAACTATCTTTCATGAGTGTTACATAAGGCTAGATACTGTGAAGCTTTTGCTGACCTCCTTAGATAATCCCTAGCAAAGTGCTCTTTAGAGCCATAGCTATAACATGCCTTAGGTATAGTCTTCTAATAGATACCTCATGCTTCTTGCCATAATGATTGCATGAAATAACTAGTGCACTATTAGCAATAGATGTCGATGCACTAGAGGCTAGTGCCTAGGTTTGCTATTTGAATTTAACCTATGATCCTTACCCAAACTTTTAGGTTTGACTCTATCCTTTAGGCTGCTGCTATTGTGTCCATTCTCCCTTTTATCTCTTGTCAGCATTGGGAGTAGAGCTACCATGACCTTGGGTCATATGGCCTCTTCTTTTGGAAACTTTCCTTCTTCTCATTTTAGGTTTCTTAAATTGTATAAAAAGCTACCACCAAAGCAAAAAAATCCTTAATCTTCATTGCTACCACATGTAGCCTAATGTTGTGGTTTAGCCCTTTTTGATCTTTTGCATGGGTCTATTTTTGTTAGAACCATTTCCTTGGCATATCTACTTGGCCTTGCAAATTCCTTCTTATACTCAAAAACTATTCAGTGCTTTTACTTTAAATTAATAAACTCTTGCATTTTCTTGTCTAGGAAGTTTTTTATGATATATTTCCTCTTGAACTCCTCTAAAAAGAACTCCCAAGTAAGATCTTTAGGTGCCTTATGCTTTGTAATTCTCTTTTACCATCTAAAAGCTTTTTCTTGTAGGAGGGAGGTTATATATATCACATTCTCTTTAGGTTTGCATACAAGCTATTGCAAGATCCTGATGGTTCTTTCTAACCAATATTCCAAAGCAGCTGAATGGTTATGATCTATACCCATAAATTCCACTATCCCTTATCTTTTTATCTCTCTCCATGTGTGTCTTTTGAAGGGCTTAAGGAAGATGTGGTATTATTAGTGTTAGAGGTGGAGCAGCAGCTATAGTACAAAGGACAACTTATCTTGGGTCTATATGAAAAAGAACAACTTATAAACCTCACTGTGTTATGCAATGCACAATCTTAGACTAGGCACTCATATATGACTTTTATGTACCAAGGAATACCTAAACTAGAGCTTTGATATCATCAAATGTGACACCCCTCACCTGACTCGATCACCGGATCCAAATAAGAGATGGCACTCAAAATGATATCTGAACTTACTTTATTGATAAACCCATATAAATTTAAAACTTTTGAAAACTTATTAGCACGTAATATCATTTGAAATTTAATTTAACACAATCCTTTTTAAAAAGTTAAAAACAAAGGGGAATCATCATGTAAAAAATTTGATAGCATAATGGTTGTGCCGGGGACACTATTCCCACTGTGAAAAGTAATCTGTAGGTAAAAACACTTCTATATATTAAACATTAGTTCCCTACTCATTTTGATCCTTCTAATAATCCAAATCATCCATTACATATCAAATTTTGCATCATCTAAAATCTCAATATAACATAAGCATTATCTTGGCCATCATTATACATAGATATAGATATATATAGGAAAATTTTGTTTAAAGTTACAAAACTCTTTACATGTTTAGGTCTATCCCCTATTATAAAGATATGAATAACCTATCATAATATATCAAATAAATAAAAAAACCAAAATATACCAAAAAAGTGCTTTCTTAATCTTTCACTACTGAGTTGAGGCTTTACGACTTCAACTTGTTTTCTTTCCTACACATCACCAAAACACGATATGCTAAGCTTAGAGCTTAGTGTGTATATAATAACATATGCAACTTAACATTGATATAATTTAAATTCATAATAATTTTATACACAACATGCTTAATATGGAAACTTAAGAACATAAGTACATAAACATTATTATCAACATCATGGAATCCTTAAACACATGGTATGCATTATATTTTACTTTATACATATGGTTAATTTTAGTTTCATTCTCTTAATTAATTAACTTAGTTCACCGTATTACTTTGCCCATAAATGACAAAAAAATATCTTAAAATGTATACATGTAAATTTTTTGTTATAACAAAATATTAACATAAACATGCATTTTTAGTATAATAACTCAAGCATGCCATATCATATCATTGCACATGCAAGATCATGACATGACATGCATACATAAAGAACAATTTAAGTTTGTAATTAGTCTTAAGTGATTGCTCTTTATTTATCAGTTTAGCCCATTCACTTTCTTTTCTGCCCATATTTGTTAGATAGGATCCCAATATTGGATAATAGGACATTGACTATAAAGGCTTTAACCAATGTGTAATGGCTCTATCAAATGTGTAATGGCTCTGAATAGACCTTGCTGCATCTGCACCCGCATGCTATGTGTATCTATATGTGTATGTGTATTGGCCTAATTGGACCTTACCAACTACTACACACATATGATATATGTGCAATAGTCCTATGGACCTTACACAATGGTTGCACCCACATGAAAGGAATTGAAGTACCCTAGCAGCTACTATCTATGCCTAGTTGACCGATCAACCAATCTAATCTTGGTTATCTATATTCATATGGGCATAGGTTATTAATTATGTTTCACATCTTTACCTATATTTTAATCATTCATTATTTGGAATCCATACTTAGATTGTGTAAACCTTAAGCATCATATCATACGTTAATAAGATTATGGGTGCATTAAGTATCACCAGCAACATATATTAAGCCATTAGGCTATAAATTATCAAAGATCTAATAATCACGTCTCACTTAGGCCATTCGGCCATATCATAAGCATAACATGTATTGTAGTGTTTCATATGCATCACATGCCATTCACATTATTATTTGATTTCATTCATAATATGCATACACACTTATCTTTATATCTTCTCTTATTCAAAATCGAAGTCCATCAATTTCAATTATCAAGTTATACATAATCATGTTAGCTCGATTATACCTTTGTCAATCTTATGCCATTTCATAACATAATGCTATTATCATGCATTTAAATGCCATTAATCATTCTTTACATCAAGCATACATACATAGTCTTCATTTAAATAATCCACGCTTATAGTCATAACATATCTCTTTACATACACATCAAAATAATGTATATGTCATTATCATCCAAGCATATAGTTTCAACCCAAATAGAATCACGTTTTAATCATCAATTCTTTATACTTTATTTCATACCATTATATCATTTCATGTATTAACATCATCTTTATAGCCAAAAATTAACATTTAACACAATTATCATACCCATTAAATTAACAATTCACATACTTTTAACGAAATATCATTTATCACCTACATATGTCCCTACATGTAAGTTTTGCCATTATACATATCATGCATAAATCTTATTTTCATTCATTAATTTGTATCAATCAAACATGCATTAACTCTAACTCAACAACCTAAAGCTACCACACCTCAAAAGACATTGTATATATACATATTTATGTAATTATGCACACTTTAAACAACTAATTTACACAAACAAACACAAATGCTATTGTATAAACTTACAAAGGGAGTCAAAAACATCACTTTAGCTTCTCTAGGTCTTCTTTTTCCCCTTTCCTTTGCTTGTTTTGACTTTCTCTACAAACATAATACATACACACTTCCAAAAGTCCATAGAAAATTTATTACACATCTAAACTTAAAATGTCCTTAGAATACTCTAATTAGGACTTTAATGGCCCTTAGAAAAATACCAAATCATGAAAAAAAACACTTATAAGAGATGGGGTTACTATTCATTAACCTTTCACACTTAAAAATCTTCACAATAACTCTATCTTTCTTAAAGGATACACCATAAAAATGATTGGAGACCCTTAAAATAGAGGCTTATATGTTTAATTGATGGCTTTATAGAAGAGAAAAGAAGAAAAATAGAGATAAAAGAGGGGGAATGTGACATCAGCTAAGGAGGGTGAAGAGAAAGAAGCACTATTACTTAACCAAAATTAAAGCTGATTAACCCATTTATAGCATCTTTAATCAATAGCTTAAATTTGATCCCCTTTTTACATCTAATGGCCACCAAAATTCCAACCTCTATTTCTTCCTTTAAAATTCTTCCTCTCATTTTTAAACCTTAATTAACACCTCTAAGGGTCTTATAAAACCACTTAAAATAAGACTTAAAAGCCTTAAAATAACCATGCTCAAAAAAGGAAGAAAACCAAATAAAAATAATAAGTTTAACTTTGTCCAATTTTTATAGAATACTTCTTTATATTCAAAAATTCCAACTCTAATGCCATTTGACTATTTAGAATATTTAAGTATTAGGTTATACCATTCCTGAGTCATTTTGAGCAAAAATGAATTGTTTTATAGTTTAGCTTTAACTATGTCATTATTCGTAATAGACTACCGTAAAATCTTTACTTTTATTTTTAACCATCTTAAGGAATTTATTTTCATTTCAAACTTTGCCCAATATTATTTTATAATTACTACTTTCAATTTGTTCAGTATGTGTAGCCTAGGTCTCTGAAAACACTATTCACTCTTTGAGAATCACTATTCACAATCATACTTCTTATTGGTTGTTAAATATCTAATTAATTTTATTTCCATGCCAACATGCACTAACAGCCTATATACCATAAATACTTTTAATTAGTAAGAAAACTTAACTTATGTCTTGTAAGTCACTATTCATAACTCAGTATTTTTAGATGTTACACTATAGATCCTAATACCTAATATGTAGGTTATGTTACCTAAGTATTTCATGAAGAGTTTCTTAAACGAACATATCATTAAGGCTTGAAGAGTTGACACATCATTTCATATTAGCAATATGTCATCAACATATAGCACAAGGAAAATGATTACACTCTTGCTGGCGTTCTTGTACACACAAGTTTTATCCATATTTTGTGAGAAACTATACTCTTTGTGACACCTTTTACCTAGTGTAGAAATTATGATATTTTTATCGGGGATGAGAATGGTTAGTGGAGTCACCACCTAGCCTCTACACTAAGACCTCTGATCTTCTATACTAGAAAGGTTTGGAATTTAGATCTTATTTATGCCCAATAATATGCCTTCCATTTTATAGTATAACGTTTATCAGTCTCTTATCTAGCAAGCATGCATTATATTTAAGCATCCAAGTCACCTTTACATGTATAAGAACAAATTACAATATTTAAAGCGTACAACAAGGTATATTATACATCCATAAATTAGGTCATTCATTTAGTTATGAGGTGACGTGACAGTTACCCATAATTCCATAGGAATTGGTGGTAATTGCCTAACTCCCATCTCTAAGAGATTAGCCTTTATGAAAATACATTTTATTACTGTGACTTTGGATTTAGAAAAATCAAATATGCTATATTAAGAAAACACCAATTAATTATGTAAAAAATCATTGAATGTGAAAGTTAAGCAATTGGCATGTAAAATAAGTCATTTAACAAATTATTACAACCTAAAATAAACTAAGAGAAATAGTAAGTACAAAATAAAAGAAATAAAGTAAAACACTAAAATGGCCTCACCTCTACATTGATTAGTCCGTGTGGACTCTATGTAGCTCTAGCCAATGTCTGTGTGGACTACTACTTATAAGAGATATTATGTCCATCTAAACCTCAACTTTAGTGAGAAAAGTCACTTACGTACAACTCAAAAGAAAAGGTTTAATGATACCAGATAAAGGATTCATATAAAATTATAAAAAAGACAAGAAACATATATATGCTAAAATTAGAAATCAAAGTAGGTGTCCACGTGGACTACATATGTAATGCCCATGTTCTGAGGCTCTATGAAAAGTGCCACTTGGTTCAAAAAGTGTGCCCGAGGTGCCGAGTCATTTACACATAAATCGAGGTAGTGACACTAGTCAAGATACTTTGAGGGCTTTAATGTGATGAAAAGAGCAAATTTTAAAAATTTAGCAGAACTAACAATTCATTTCAGACTATAAGCTACCCCTCGGTGTAATAAAAATTTTTTAGGCTGGGATTGATTCGGGATGTGATCGGATGGACCCAAAAATAGTGGACCATGAAGTTTAAAAATTACACTAAGTCTACTGGTGAAAGAATTTTTGGAATCAGAGGTTATTTGTAAATTCTTGTAATTTCCAAGGTTGGCATGCAAATTAAGGTAGTCTAAAAATTGGATTATCGATGGAATTTGGCCACGAAAATTTATGAGTAGGTAGAAGGGATTAAAATATGAATTTTAAAACAAACGGTGTAATTTTTTGAGGTCTATGTGAATTTTGGTGAATTTTTATTTTGGGATAGATCGGGTGGCTGTAGACCCCACTTTTCCACTTGCTAGCTAGCCTAGGGCCTTGACAAGTGGCAAACTTGGTTAACAAGTGGATTTTTCCACTAAATAAAAGACTAAAATTTTCTTTCTCTTTTTTGGGCAGAATTGATGCCACAGCTAGCTTAGAGGAGACTTTCATCTTCTTCCTCTAGCCAAACCTGTAAACTTTAGAATTTTAAATTCAAGTTAGGATGTTAGTGACATTCTAGAAAAAGAATCATATAAAAAGAGCTCTCAACTATGAGTTAAAATTCACCAAAGTTTTTTGGATAGAAGCAATCCAGCAGGGGTACCAAAGGTGAGTTCTTTACTTCTCTTTTGGTTTTTCTTAAGTTTTCATGGCTAGAAATGGTTCTTTAAGGTGCCTAACACTTTGAGGATATGTGTGACTTTGGTTTGAGGTGAAATAGAGCAAGGAAAAGTTCAAGGAACAAGGGAGAAAGTCACCGTAGGGCGAGAAAGAAAAGTGGGCAACCTTAACATAGTGGAAATGGCATCTTCAAGTGAGGGAGGTAAGTGAATTCAGCCATTCACTTCATTCCCTCTAAATTATAGTAGATTCTCCCTTTAGTAGTGATGGTTTAGGTTCATAAACGAGTGTGGATAAGTGTTTCCCTTGAATGGTTAAAGATGTAGGCATGATGGTAAGTAAATTTCATGATAGATACGTGAAAAGAATTAAGGTATATACCGATTTTTTTTTTTTTTGTGGCTAAAAGATGTATATGAAGTTAAAGTGCGTTTGTGATGTGTAAGGAATACATCAATGGCTTGTGTGTGGATATGTTGGGGTATCTTTTAAGAATTGCTAGGAAGATACATAATTGGTATGAATTATGCATGTAGTCGTGGTATGTATGGCTTGTACATTAGTATGGCATGCATAATATAATGTATATATATGTGGATAAATGCTAGTATCTTGATGTGCAAGGTGTATGTGTAATAAGTAATGTTAAGATATATGTATAGGCAATAAGTTTCCTTAGTGGTCAAAAGGTATAATGGCATGGGAAAGCTTGGCAAGTATGATATATAGGCAATTTTGGTGCCTATAGGTGATGCAAGGTAATATGCATGTAATGCATGATATTAAAGTGACATGAATTTAGCTAATATGTACTTAAATGGCATGAAATGGTAAAGATATGTATGTAAGTGTGATTAAGCTATTGACTAATGGATAATGGAATAATGAACATTATGGAAATGTATGGTTAAGGTTATCGACTAGTTGTACCAAAAAGTTAGCTTAATGGGAATGGCATGCAAAAGTTGACAATAGGTGTCCCATGTTATGTATAATAATGCTTAATCATGTGAGTATAACTAGCTTAACTTTTTTGGTATAAAAATAAGTCAAATTTATACCCTAAAATGACATGCAAAATGAAGCTAACTTAGCTTGAAATAATGTATGAAAAGTGGGTTGTAATGTGCCTTGAAGGGGCCATAATTTGAGATCAAATAATGTGCTTGAACTTGTGCCTTTAAGGGCTATTGCTTCTGATCATGTATAATGTATTTAAGCCTATGGGTTGGCCTTGTAAATGGCCTAGGATTTGTTGGCTTAGGGCTTATGAACTTGATGTAAATTGTGTTGAAAACCGCATTGAAAAATATGATGAAATGAGTTTAAAAATCTTATTTAAACCTTATTGAAGTACCCTATAACTATCCAAAATAACCATTACCTGGAGCAATAATTCCTTGGATAGTAAATGGCCTAGAATCATAATATATTTATATAAATTAAAGTTATCATAATATATGTTAATTATTGGAAATTGTACATCGATTTTATTTCATGATAAATTCACCCGATACAATATGTTTATGGCCATACTAGACCAAGCTAAGTTTCCACTAAGGTGTAAAAATTATAACTGTCTATTTTTAAGATTATAATATTATGAAAAGTTAATCAGTAAAGAAATAGACACTAATTGAGGATAAATGATCCATAAGTTAGACACCCACTAAATGGGTTGACCCATTAACTTAGGGTTTTAGCAGCTGCTAGTTATCTGATGTTCAAGCTATGATGTTTATTATGGCTAGAGAGGCTTATAGGCTGATCTCTATTATGTCACACAGTTATTGAGATTCTTTGTGGCTAGAGAGGCCTATGAGCTAATCTCCATTATGTCACACAGATGTTGAGACTTTATTTATGGCTAGGGAGGCCAATGGGCTGATCTCTATTATGTCACACATATTTATGTTATTTATTTGCCTGGAGAGGCTATGGGATGATATTTATTATGGCACATATGCCGGTGTAGCGGCATAGCTCCAGAATGGGGACCATTGCACCAGTTTATTTTTTCCCTCCAGATCTAAGGTCTGTCAGAGAGGTCTCCTAAGTTGGGCCAGTTAAAATAATTCAATAAAATTAATAAACCCACATATGACTGTGAAACATGACATAAGGGCATTTTAGTAATTTTTCACTAGTAATAAATAAAGGCTTAAAATGGTATAGTTTGAGCATTAGAAGACTAATAATGACCAAGGACATAAATTATATAACTTGTGATAAGTAATTAGATAACTATAGATAGAAACACCCTAGGGGTAAACTAGTAATTTTCCATAATAGTATTTTAAATTGAACTTGGGACATCAGTATAAGATAAAACAGAGGTTTTATGTATGGATTAACTATTGGACATATTTTCAAATGGTTGAATTCACCACTAAGTATTTTTATACTCAGTGTACCTATTTTAGTGCGTAGGTACCCAGAACTAAGATGTTGCCTCGTAAAGTGTGCAATGGAGTTCAGAGGTGATATTAAGAAGATTGATCATGTATAATGAGTAGCTTTGCACTCTATGTACTTAGTTGGGGGAATATGGGTGTGATATATGTAAGGGACACATGGTAATATTTTTATATAATAGATTGTTTTGTAATTAATCCTCTGATGGTTTTCTTATGTACATGTGATCTATATGATGCTTGTAAGCCTAAGGCTCTATATGTTTTTATTGTAGCCTGAGGCCTGTGACTGATTTGTGTTAGATGATGTTGATAGGATGATAGGTGGGGGACCAGAAGGGTTTAAGAGAGGTGATATATAATATAAAAGTGTTTACAGGTAGGAGTTACATTTCAGGATAGTGACTCAACAGCCGTTGTGCTGCCAAATTTTTTTAAGTAATACTTTTTGGATTGGATTCTTCCTACAATAGTGTAAACATGATAATATGAACTTAAATGGATTATAAGAATTGACCAGACTGAATTTGGAATCAGATAAAGTTGTCTAGTGCAATATAAGTAAAAGCTAAATGAATAAACATGGGGGAAATTTTAGGATGGGTGACCTTTTAGGAAGTGCACTACTTATTGCATTTCTTTAGAAATCTAGTAGAGGGTGTCAGAGCATAAGTTAATGTTCCTAAGCTAAGTACATGAGTGCAAATGTCTAAGTTTTAAATTCCTTTAAACTACTATGATGCCCGAGGCTGAGAAGGAAAAGTCTTCTCTAATATAGAAATGACTAGTTGAGTTGTCCGAAAGAGGGGCTAAGTACCTTACAAGATTCTTAAGGTATGTTGAGGAGTTTTTCAATGATATGTAAAGAATGTAAGAGATTCTTAACAAGACTGAAGGTAAGGTCAAGGATACAGACATCAAAATCTCAGAGAGAGATCTTACTGTACTAGTACAAACTACATGTGACATGGAAGAAATGGTACCAAAAAGGAGAGACCTCTTTTAGAGAAAGAGGCAGTGCACTATGGGATAGTCCATTGTAGGGGTAGGATGGTAAGATGAGGAGAGAAGGGCTAGTTACAGTCATAGTCTCAGCCTAGGTCCTAGTTTTAGATAAGATACTAGGGATAGAAGTGGACACAGACCTAGAGGTTGGGACAAGCTTTTATTAGTAGACCTTAATTGCCTTTCTAGGTCGATAGTACTCCTTGTAAAGGGGGTAATATGAGTGGCCTTCCATATAGGTCATTTGTCAAAAGAGGCACCGAGGGTAGTGCAAAGAAAGCAAGAAAGGAGAATGTCTCCAATGTGGTGTTAAAGACCACTACAAAAAGAGTGTCCTCAGGGACAAGTAGAGGGTGCTCAAACATAGATACTTAATGTTGCACCCTAAAGTAAGGGTCAGAGGTAGACTAAAGGAGAGCAGTTTAGTGCTAGTTAGGGTACAAGAATTAAGGCTTGTGCTTCAGCCAGGCAGTGTGCAGTGAGAGCTAGAGAAGAGGCTACAGTACTGGATAGTATAACTGGTATTATGTTTATCTAATGTTACAGTCTTGGCTTTGATAAACCCTAATTTAATGCCCTCCTATATATGTACTACACAAGCACAAAATAGGTAGATGGAGCTTAAGCAATTTAGTGCAAACATTGGAGTTAGCAACCCTATAGGGCAGTGTGTGATTATGAACAGGGTGCATAAAAGATGTCCTTTGGTGATTCGGTGACATAGATTGTTACTTATTTGATTGAATTGCATTTCAATGAATTGATGTAATCCTAAGATGGATTAGCTTACTAAGTATTAGGCTATGATTAATTGTAAACATAGAAAGTTAACCCTCCAGACTATATAAGGACTGATAGTGATAGTGGATGGTGAGAAGAACCTTCTAGACAATATGATCCTTGCTATTAAAAATATAACAACTCTTTCAGAAGAAGTAAGGCATGTTTAGCCTATGCTATTGAGTTGAATGCTTCTATCCCTTATCTATTATGTATCCCAATTGTATCTGAGTTTTGATATACTCCCTAATGAGCTATCAAGCTTACTACCTCAGAGAGAGTAGGATTTGATATTAAAATGTATCCTGGTATTGCTCCAGTACTTATTATTCTTTATAAAATGGCATCTATTGAAATAAAAGAGCTGAGAATACAGTTGCAAAAGCTATGTGATAAAGGTTTTATCATATCTAATATAAACCTTTACAGAGTGCCTATGTTGTCTATTAAAAAGGAAAGATAGGTCGCTCAGGTTATGCATTGCTTTATAGGTAGCTAAACAGAGTGATTATGAAGAATAAGTATCCCCTCTTAGGATGGATGATCTCCTTAATCATTTGAGAGGGGTTGGTATATTTTCTAAAATTTATCTAAAATCAGGATACTATTAGCTAAGGATTAAGGAATCTAATGTTGCTAAAACTGCTTTCAGAACCGGTACGGGCATTCTGAGTTCCTCAGGATGTACTAATGACCTAGCAATTTTCATTAAACTTAATGAATAGAGCTCTTCAATCTTATGTAAATGGGTGGTGGTAGTGTAAATAGAAGATATTATGGTGTACTCTAAAAACTAGAAAGAGCATGAATAGTGCCTAAGGGTTGTGTTATAGACTTGAAAGAGAGACAATTGTGTGTCAAGCTTAGTAAGTATAAGCTTAGCTAAGTAAAGTTTCTTCTCTAAGCTATATGGTGTCAATAAAAGGATTTAGAACTAATCCCAATAAAAGAAAAGTAATACTAGAAAGGGAACCACCTGAGAAGGTAACTAAGGTGAAAAATTTTTTTTGGCCTTAGTTATTCTTTTTACAAAGGGCTTATAAGAGGGTTCTCCATTATTGTCACTCCTTTGACTAGATGGATTAGAAATAATGTGAGAATTGAGTGGGATGATAAATGTCAAACTAATTGTGAGCCACTAAAAGAGATGTTAATAGAGATTCTTATCCTGATTCAACCTAAACAAGGTAGGGACTTTATTATATAGTGATGTTTTACTGAATGTTTGAACTGGGTGTTCATGCAAGATGGAAAGGTAGTGGTTTATGCTTCAGGGTAGTTGAAGCCACATGAGGGGAATGTCCCTACCTATGATTTAGGGCCAGTTATTATTATGGTTGTTCTAGAAAAATGAAGGCACTATCAACATGATGAGAAATGCTGCATATATACAGATTATAAGGGTCTGAAATATCTTTTTACTCAAGAAAAGCTAAACCTGAGACAAAGAAGCTAGTTAGAGTTAATCAGCTTGACTTGCTATTCCCCTAATGGAAGGCAATATGATGGCATATTATAGGAGTAGGAAATTTATGACAACCCTAAAAGGTATGAGTGATAGTTGCAATACACTTCATGAAATATTGTGCTGGCTAAGTTATAGATAAAGCTAGATTTTTGATAGTAGACTAGAGAAAAATAGATGGAAGAGGAACAATTAGCTCAGATGGTAAACAAGACTTAAGAGAGGAAGACTATAGGGTCTTAGTTGACAAAAGGTGGATAGTTGTATTATTAGAATAGATCATGCGTACCTCGAATGGATGATCTGGGGTTATAGATACTTAAGGAGACACATGAGGCTCCTTATTTTATGCATTTGGGAGGAAATTTTGAGCTTGAAAATTTTATAATTGATGGCTTGGTATGAAAAGAGATGTGGTAGAATATAATGCTAAGTGTTTAACATGCTAGCAAATGGGAGCTGAGCATCAAGTTCCTTTTGGATTGTTATATCCTATAGCAATACTAGAGTGAAAATGAGGAAAGCTAACCCTGAGTTTTGTGATGGGTTTACTTTTGGCCAAAAGTAAATGTAATGTTACATGGATAATTATGGATAGATTGACCAAGATAGTTTAAGTTACCCGGTCAGGATGGAGTAGTCCTTAGGGAGGCTAGCTAAACTATACCTAAATGAGATAATCAAATGTCTTGGGGTGCTAGTAACTATCATTTTTTACAAGTATCTTTGTTTCACTTCCAAATTTTTGGAAGAAGCTGCAGGTAGCTTTAGGCACTAGGTTGAGCCATGACATAGCTTTTCATCCTTAGTCTGATGGATATCATAAAAGGTGATATAGATATTTGACAATATGTTGTCAGATAGTATTAGTAAGCTTATGGATAACTAGGATTTATATATATATATATATGTTCTTAGAAGAGATTGCCTATGATAGTAGTTACTAGTTTAGTTTAGGGATAGACCCATATGATGTATCGTATGGTAAACGATGTAAGACTCCTTCGTGTTAGAGTGGAGTTAGAGAGAGAAAGAATTCTAGTGTAGATTTAATCAAAAAGATAGAAGAAAAAGTGAAGTTAATCAGAAAAAGGCGGATATCAGCTGTGATTAAACAAGAATCATATGCTGACTTAAAATAGAGAGATACTGAATATACAATTAGAGAAAAAAATGTTTCTAGAGGTTTCTTCATGGAAAAGGGTGAGGTGGTCCGAGAAAAAGGGAAATTGAGTCCCGAGATCATTAGACCCTAAGATAGTATAAATAGGGTCAGACCTCTAGCATACAAGCTTACTACCACCTGAGCTATGGTAGATTCCCAAAGTTTTCCATGTTTTTATGCTTAAGAGGTACAAATCATATCCATTACATGTGATTTTGATAACAAATATTGAAGTACGGCCGAATTTAAGATATGAGGAGGACTCGACACAAACTATGGTTTATGACATGAGCTAGTTGATGAATAAGGCCATACTACTGTTACAGTGCTATAGAGGTACCAAAATACAGAAAAAGTTACCTAGCAATCAAATGAGCAGATGAGAGCTTAGTATCCTCCTTTATTTGCTCTAAGTAATTTTGAGGATGAAATTTTCTTAAGAGGGGAAGAAATGTAACTCCTATGTTCTGAGGCTTTGTGAACAGTGCCACTAGGT
>CANXYI010754769.1:0-12464 GCA_948208565.1 Hura crepitans | reverse complement strand
TTGCAGAGGTACGAGTAAAGCCCAGTTTGCTGCGGCAAGTTAAGGATTCTCAAAAAGATGATCATATGTTGATGAGTGATATCTAAAGGGGGAAGCCTACTAAGCTTAAAGTAAAGAGCAATGGTTATTTGTACTATCATGGTAGGATCTGTGTACCAAATGTGGAATAGCTGAAGAAACTAATTCTATAAGTGCTTCTTATGCTATGCATCCTGATGTATTGGGATTTTAAGACTTTTATTGGTGGTAAAACATGAAGAGTAAAATTTCTGATTCATAACCAAGTGCCTTACTTGTTAGTAGGTAAAGGCAAAGCACTAAGTTCCATCTAGATTGCTTCATCCTATAGCAATTCCAAAAGGGAAATGGGATAGGTTCACTATGGATTTTGTGGTTGGTTTACTGATGATAAGGAGTAGATGTGACTTAGTTTAGGTTGTATTGGATCGTTTAACTAAGACTACTCATTTCATACCAGTCTAGATGGACTATTCTCTATAAAAGTTGGCTAAGTTGTAAATTGATAAGATAGTTAGCTTACATGGAGTGCCATCTTCCATTATATTTCATCAAGACCCACGATTGTTAAGGTTTTGAAAGAAGCTTCACAATGCCTTAGCTACTTAACTGAGTTTTAGTACGGCTTTTCATCCTCAGACTGATGGTCAATCAGAGAGAGTAATATAGGTAACCTTTGGTGCTTGAGTGATTTATTATGCTATGTTATGTTATACATGATGATCATGTTATACATGTTTAATAGGAGCTTGAGGATATGTTGAGAGCTATGCTATTGAGTTTAAAGGTAGCTAGGATCGCTATCTAGCATTAGCTAAATTTACCTATAACAACAACCATCAAGCAAGTTTGGAAATGGGTAGAACTCTATTATGTTAGAATGAACTGAGTGAGATAAAGCTTATGTGACCAAATATGATCAAGTATGCTAAAGAGAAAGTTAAGATAACTAAAGATAGTTTGAAGGTAGCTTTAGACAGATAGAAGTCATATGCTGACCTAAAGAAGAGAGATGTACAGTATGAAGTGGGAGATAAAGTGTTTCTTAAGCTATCCCCTTGGAAAATGGTTTTACAATTTGGGAAGAAAGGCAAGTTAGTTTGAGGTTATTAGTCTCTATAAAGTGATAAAATGTATAAGGCCAATAGCCTATAGGCTAGCTTTACCTCCTGAGGTATAGTAGATACATGATGTCTTCCTTGTGTCTATGCTATAGAGATACAGATCAAACCCTTTGCATGTTTTATCAGCTAAAGAAGTTAACATTAGACCAAATCTAACTTATAAAGAGGAACTAGTAAAGATCTTGATAAGAGAGGTGAAGAAACATCGAAACAAAATTATGCCTCTAATGAATGTACTCTGGATACACCATGGCATGGAATAAGCAACCAAGGAGATAGAAGCTCAAATGAGAGAATAGTATCCTCATTTGTTTGAACTAGGTAACTTTGAGGACAAAATTTAATTTAATATGGGAAGAAATGTCACACCCAAAAAAAATTCTAGTGTTATGAATAGTACTTCTCGGGACATGAATAGTATTTTCTTAAGGCCTGGGGCACTAATTTTATTAAATGGAAGTATTAACAGTAACATAATTTTGGGTGAAATTTGAAGTCAAAATAAAGGCATTTAAATGGTTAAAATGGCAATTAAGTTTTACGATAATGCCATGTAAATAGTGACTTAGTTTTAGCTGAACCTAAAATATTCAAAAGTTGCATAGAAAATTCTAGGATTTATATGACCTGATATTTAAAAATCTTAAATAGCCTAATGGAATTAGAAATAGAATTTTTAGAGATTAGGAAGTATGTTTACTAAAATCGAGTTATATAACTTAGGGCATTTTAATTTTATTTTTTGTAGTTTTCAAGCTCTAATTTTTAGAGGCCTATAGAACATTAATTAAATGAATTTTTAAGAGTTAAATTTGAGAAAAGAAAGTGAGTCTCAATTTTTTTAAAAAATGGAAGTAGAGAGGGAAGGATTAATTTCTTACAAAACCCACACATATATATAAGTCAATCTTCACTTAATGTAGTTAAACTTGGAATAGTGTCAAAAACTCCTCCCCTCTCCACTATTTTTAGCTGACACTCACCAAGGAAGAATCCACCATTTTTTATTCTTCATTCCTCTAAATTAGCCTATTTTAAGCCACCAAAATTGAATGGCAACACCTTTATAGCCTATAGACATCGGGTTAAGTAGAAATTTATGAAAAAATCAAATAGAATGCTTAATTTCAAACCCCGATGGATAGTTACGTATTTTTGTTTAAGTAAGTCTTTCTAACTCTGACATTTTTCCTATGTTCCTCAAGTGCCTAAGAGAGTTTCTATGCAGTCAATTTTTATTTTTAGCGATTGTACGCTTTTATAAAGATTTTAATTAAACAAATCTATATCCTGCAGTTGAGCAAGGTGAGAAATGAACTGATCAAGGTAAGGAGAAGGCATAGCTAAGCTTCATGTGTGTATTTTGACATAGATTGCAATTGAAATTTATATAAAATGCCTAATTTGTGTATGCCCTAAGTGAAGACGTGTGTATATGAAAATGATCTTATGAGTAATTATGATTAAATGATTATATGTTATATATTAATGATCATGCCATGAATTTGTCTATTATGTAATATATGTATGAGGACTAAAATGATGGTGTGAGTATGTTGTTCTTCTAGCTAAAATTGATGTTAAAATGCATATGGAGAATTATGTGCATTATGTCAATTTATTGAAGTGAATATGGATTATTAAGTTAGTGGCAATATTGTGTGAAGAAAATTAATGTATATAGCATGGTGAATGTGTGAAAAATGAAGGAATTGAGGGTGTACTAGGGGTGGCCAAAATTTTATTGTGGGTATGTTTATATGCATATTGCACTATTATGCAATTACTATATATAAAGTGCATTTATTTGATGTTAAATGATTATGGCATGTGTTTAACTATTAAACAAATCCATACTTTAAGTGTTGTTAGTGTATGGCCGAATGAAAAGAGGCATGAATTTGCAATCTTGTTAATGTTCGAAATGCATTAAAATGTGGTCATAATGATTTAAATGAGTTAATTGAATTGAGATTAGTATATGTGTATATATATGAAAAGAGAAGTATGTTATGTTAAGGATTATATTAGGCAGAAATTTACCATGTTATGGCATGCTCAAATTATATGTTGCTATTGATAATGGAATTTCAATATGTCATATGAGCTATGTATGTGCTATTTAATAAGCAATGTTGGCCGAATGATATGGTTGCCATATGTTACGATTCTAGTCATGATAAATGACTTATGGTGATGTTAATGAGTATATTATGAATAATTAAGGCTTTATATGTGCATAATTAGTAATATGGGCATATTATGAGTTTGGATGCCAAATGACATCTAATTATGCATTGTTATTGAGTTTTATGCATATGTAATATATCATGCTAATAAAATGAGTTTAAGAATCATAATGACATAAAAATGGTAAAGTATGGGTTATATAAGCTAATTAAACTAAAGTAAAATGGTAAAAATAAATGAATATATTTAATAGCCCATTTGAGTAAAACAACCTAGTAGGATAAGTTGATCAGTAAACTAAGGTTATTACCAACTACTCGGATACTTCTGTGCCTTTTTTATGTTAGTCGATGAGCTTATGCTAATTATCGACCTTCGAATTTATGCAATATTAGTCTTCAGGCCTACATTGGTAGATGAACCCTTAGGTTCATAATTGGCATAATAGCCTTATGCATGCTATGTTAGTTTTCAGACTTATGTTATCTTTAGTCTAGGACCTATGCTATGGTTGGCTAATAGGCCTACATTATGCTCAATCTTTGAACTTACATTGGTAGATTGCCTTCATTTAGAGGTCTAACCGACTGTCCACCCCCGTTATCTGTAGGATTCTTATTTTCTTTTATATAGACATTAAATGATAATAAGAAGATTTACATAAAGAAATCCTATAAATTGCATATTATTGGTATTATGTATCTTTTTATGACATGTTTTAATTTATGGTATGTTTTTATGATTCAACACTCCTATTGAACATATACACCTATAATGCTTATGTGATGTTTGATGTGTTGTAATGCCTAAGAGCTAATATCTATATATACATAAATGAGTATGATATAGCATGTTATATCAATTACACCACTGAGCTATTGCTTAGCGCATCAAGTTTTCTTTGCAATGCATAGTTTTAAGAAGAATAGTCTAAGCTAAAGCCTTGGTCCAATAAGATCTATAAGAGAAAGCTTATGTTTTGGTATACATCTTATTGTATATAAGTTATAGGATGTAAATGTAGAAGCACTCATATATTTTATGTAATGCTCATAAACTGAGGCTCCATAAATAGTACTTTCGAGACTCAGATAGGGTTTTTATAGTGTCGAGCGCCTTAACAAGGCCTGAGGTAGGGTGCACTGGTTGTAAAACTTTGAGGGGCTATAAAATAATGAAAAATACTTAATTTAAAGATTTAACAAAGCTAATAAATTATTTCATGCTGTAATTTAGTAGGTCGTAGGCTTAGATGGAGTCGGGTTGGGGTGACTTAGGATGCACCCAGACAAACCTAAAAATACCACACCCTAAAGGTTAAAAATTGCAATTAGGCCAATGGAGAAGGAATTTTAATTTTCTAAGGTCGTTCAGGGGTTTTTCGAAATTCTCAGTAAAATTGAGATATTTTGAGAATTTTGCTAGCCTATCTCCTAAAAGAATTTGGTCATGAAATTTTATATAGCCCTAAATGAGGGTATTTTAAGGATTTTTAAAAGAAACATGATGATTTTTGGAGGTGCAAGTGAAATTTTAAAATTCCTCAAAATTCTACCAAAAAATTAAGATTCTTGAGAATTTAGTTCACCTAATTCCTGAAGGAATTTTGCTGTAAAATTTTATGAGCCTCTAATTAGGCTTAATTAAGGATTTTAGGAACTAATAGGACAATTTTTTAATGTTCGAGTGATTTTTTAAAATTCTACGAAGTTTCAATTCAAATTCCTAAAAATTGAGGTTTAATGTGCTTGGGTGCTACGTATCATGACATAAGGCACCCCAGCACCACCCTTTGCTACCCTGGATAGGTGGCCTAGCTAGCCTCACTCAAGTGCCACCTAGCCCACTACCACCCACCACCACTTTTTCTTCTCCTTCATTTCTATTTTGTTGGTCACACCTAATTTTAGCAAGGAGAACTCCATTTTAGGGTTGTTTTCCTTCTCTAATTCTCACACAAAATGCACTAAAAATCCTAGCAAGTGTGTAAAAATTAGCAATAAAGCCTTTAGTGACCATAACTTCTTATAAAGGTGGAAGAAAATTACTTAAAGCTCATGTGAAACCAAGAGTGGTGTAAGGAAGAAAATTCTTATGTGAGTCATTCTCCTCTTTTTCATTTTTTTTCCAATAATACTTTCCATCATAAGGCTAAATGTATCTTTAGAATTTTAATTGGGGCTATGTTTAAATTTTAAGGGAATTTCATAAAAGGGTGGCGAATGATGGAAGTTCAAGGGAGGAAGGAAATTCTACAATGAAAAATAGGATCTAAAGTAGAGGGAAGCCATTAAATCTCCAAGAACTAAATGAATGTAAAGTATTTGGAGTCTGCCACATGAATTTTTACTGTGTTTGTTAAGTATTTGGGTACAAGAAGTAATGGATTTGTAATGTATGGTATAAATATATTGGTACGAGTTTGGTATTTTGTTGATGGCATGTTTGTGTGATAACTAGTGTGTGGAATTATGGAAAATACATACATTTATAATGATTGCTAAACAAAAACAAGATGTACATAGTGTGTAGGTTCATATAAAAGTGTGAATTGGAAGGAGAGATAGTGTGTATGCCATGAATTTACATGATTTTAGTGTATTTGTAATGCAAAAGGGTATGTTTATATGGGATGTCATGCATAGCCATGAGGTATATTGGGTGCCATGGCTTGGAAAGCAAGGACTAAGTCATGTCTGTGTGAAGTTATAATGTTATATAATGAACATGGAATGATTACAAGGTTGTGAATGTGTATAAGGTGAAAGATATAATTATGGCATTTTATGTACTTTAGCTGAGAGGTAGGAGTGTAGTTTATGGTATGAATATTATGCCTATAATTTGTGGATCATGATGAAAATAGGGTATTAACATAGGAGGGTATGTATAAATTATGAATTTAGTGAAATAAAGCATGTGCATATGTATGGCATGTATGGCCGAAGCATATGTTAGTGGTGCAATGGCATATAGTGTGTGATATGGGGTACATGCATGTATAGTTATGTTAAAATAATATTATATGGCTAATGTGTGTGATAACTTATGGGTGAAGGCATAGACATGAGTGTAATATATGTATGGCCGAGAGGTGCCTTAAAGTGCAAGGCGTGTCTATAATGATAAATGGTGTGTGTGATAGGTAAATGAATGATATGTATGGATATTATGGCAAAATAATGCTTGTAGGCATATGATCATAAGTTGGTTGAGAGGGTTAGCATGGGTTTTGGCATGTGTGTATGAGATAAAACATTTGTACATGATGTATGTGTATATATATATATACTTATAATATGCCATGGTGTTTGCCTGTGTGAGTAAGTACAAGGAAAAGTATGTTTATGATTAATATCCACTTTTGGCCGAGAGCTATACAAGGCTAAAATGGCATGGAATTGAGGTATGACTTGGCATGAACATGCGTGTGGTATAGCGTGACATATTTAGCATGAATTTTGTAAGGTATGTATGGCAATTAATAAGGCATGAAATAAATATAATACAGGATACATTTTAAGGTTAGAAAGGGTTCAAAAATGAAATTTAATTTGGCTTGTAACAACTTCATAAAATTGACTTGTAAGTGGACTAAAATATGCATGTAAAAAGTACCTTAAATTGGTCCAACTTGTAAGGTTTATATGACATGGAATGGAAGCCACTTTTATAGCACTTTGATATATACATTTGGGATTGGCTTTATGCTTATGAAAATGTATGATAGTAAGTGTAATTGTCACTAAAAGAGGGCTTAAAAAGGGCCTAAAATGAATTTAAAATGGCCACCGTAGAGTTGAAAAATAACCTATAACTGTCCAGTTCAAATTTTGATTGTCAAATAAAAAATGTGACTGTCTATTTTTATACTTGGAATATTATAAAAAGATGTTCAGTAAAGAAATAAACTTAAAATGAAGTCAAATGACCTAATAGTTAGACATCCACTGGATGGGTTGACTAGTCAACTTAGGGATTAGTAGCTTCTAAACCATCTATTTATCAGACTAGGCCAGTTCAATGGCCAAGGTTCATAATTGAGCCGCTGTACTAGTCTGCGGGGTAGACCACTATATTGCTAGCACTTTTGACTATATATCAGACTATGCTGGTGCAGCAGCGAAGATCTCTAGAGGACTGTTGCACTAGTCTATTGGTAAGCCCAAATGAATTATTTGATATGATCAGTTGCCATTAAGAGCTTTATGGATTGATCCATATGCACAGTCACTCACTATTTTTTGCCCTTTGGGAGGTTCTTGTGAACTGATTCTTATAGCTATATTTGGCCGGTGTAACAGTAGGGGTGTAAAATGTGGCCACTGCATAATTTTTAGTTCCCTTTTAGTCCAGTGTCTATAAATGTTGTCTATTTAGTCTGGCCTATGAAATGGAATTAAAGTATAGTAAAGCATGAGTCCAGAATAATTGATGATAATTTTAATAAATACATCACAGTGGCATTTTGGTAATTTTAAAGTAAATATGGCATATCATCTGAATGGCATTAGCCACCTGGCATATTACTCACACACTACACTTAGACCATTGTTTTATGCTTGCTTGTGTGTGTGTAATACCTGTGGCATGTTTTAAATGGTTTAAATTCACCATTGAGTTTTATACTTAACTTGCCCGTGTTGTGGTGCACAGGTAGCAAGGATAAACAGGCCAACCTCGGTGATCGTACAGTGTAGCAATACAAGTGTTGAAGGGTAATAAAGTTGTTTCTTTAGTAATGGCACTCATATAGATTCTATAGGTATAGGTTAGCATGCTTAGGAGATGCTATGTTTGTAAATTAAACATGGATGTGCTGTATATAAATAGGTTTCTTATTTGTTTGGGGTTGCTTGTGATTTTGATAATTGTGGGCCTAAGGCCCTCTATGTGTGTGATTTTGTTACATGTCTGATATGTGCTAATATGTTAACTAGGGGACTAGAAAGGTCTAGATAGAGGATGAATAGATTTTTTGGCTATATAAGTGCTTTTAACAGCTAAAAAAAATTATATGTCACCTAGGTAGCCCTTGTGCTACCCAATTTTTGGTAACTCGCAAAGTGTCGATGATTGGTTTTTCTAAGTCTATCAGACCATGTATGAATGTGTTTAAGGGTTAGTCTCAAAATCTAAGCAACACCTAATATAGTTCTAAAATAGTCCATAAATGTTAAGGACTTTACCTCTAGAGAAATTCTAGGATGGGTGACCTGGTGGGGAGTGCATTGCCTATTGGGTTTCTTCAGGAATCTAGTAGGGGGTGTCAGATTTGGTGGAATTAGAGCATAAGTTTAATGTTCTTAGGTATTTTACATGAGTGCTAGAGTCTAGGGTTATATATGCTACTATGCTACACTGCAGAAAGGCTAATAATTTTTTTATTCCTATAGTAATTTAAGATGGCTGATAAACCATCAAAGGAAAGAGCAGAGGAAGTAGGAAGTTATGCTCCAACTACAATACATGGAGCAGATAATACAGCTACTTCTGAGCCTAGTGATGCAGCATGAGTAAAGTATTGGTTGGAGAAAGTTTTCAGGATTCTAGAATAGCTAGAGTGCTTAGAAAAAGATAGTCTGAAGTGAACAACTTCCCTCCTGTAGGAAGAAGCATACCATTGGTGGGATACTAATAAAAAGAGGAAGAGATAGTTTACTATGAGGCAATCTAGTGCAACCCTAAGTTAGAGTAAAAGAAAAAAAGAAGCATTATATCTGTCTTAGTTAGTGTATTAGGCACATAAACAGACACAGTCTCAGAGATTTAG
The DNA here is from genome assembly GCA_948208565.1 of Hura crepitans. Classification (NCBI taxonomy): domain Eukaryota; kingdom Viridiplantae; phylum Streptophyta; class Magnoliopsida; order Malpighiales; family Euphorbiaceae; genus Hura; species Hura crepitans. The sequence goes on along the minus strand of CANXYI010754769.1, from coordinate 3,359 downwards.
GCAAGCTTCCTCAACTAGACCCCAACTATCTCCTAGTGTTATTGGTACTCTTGGTCTATCAGGTAATAAAAATGGATTATCAACTTGTAATACTTGTCACAAAAGGCACTGGTGGCAGTGTAGGTTAGGTAAAAGGGAAGTGTGCTTTACTTATGGTGCTAGAGACCACTATCAAAGAGAGTGTCCTCAAAGATAGCCCATGGGTGCTCATGCTCAATCATCCACAGTTGCACCTCAGAATAGAGGCTAAAGGTAGAGTAGAGGAGATCAACCTAGTCTTAGTTAAGGGACCAGATCAGAAGCCCGTGCCTTAGATAGACAGAATGTTGTCAGAGCTAGAGAAGAGGCAACAGCACCAGACATCATAACTAGTACTTTTTATTTATTTAATGTTCTAGTTTTAGCTTTGGTAGACCTAAGATCCACACATTCACATGTATGCACCACATTGGCACATGATAAAGGATTGAAATCTGAGCATGTGAACATGGATATACAAGTTAGTAATCTTATAAGATAGAGTGTGATTGTGAATAAAGTATATAAGTAGTGTTATTTAGTGATCCAAGAATGTATGTTTCCTGTGGATTTGATTGAATTACCTTTTCATAAGTTTGATGTGATTCTGCGAATAGACTGGTTGTCTGAACATCAAGCTATACTTGACTATAAAAATAAGAGGATGACCATTCAGACTATAGAGGGATAGACAATGATAGTTATGGGTGAGAGAAACTATGTGAATAACCTCATCTCAACTATTATAGCAAGGAAACTCATTTAACAAGGGTGCAAAGCTTACTTAGCACATGTCATTAACACTAATGCTCCTACCCTAACAGTTGAATAGATTCCAATAGTGTCTAAGTTTCCTAAGTGTTTCCTGATGAGTTGCTAGATTTACCTCCACAGTGAGAGCTTGTTTTTGAAATTGAGGTGTATCCTGGTATAACTCCTATTTCTATTACTCCTTATTGAATGGTACCTACTGAATTGAATGAATTAAAAGTACAATTATAGGAACTGTTAGACAAGGGTTTCATTAGACCCAATGCTTCACCTTAGGGAGCACATATGTTGTTTGTAAATAAGAAAGATGGCTCACTTTGACTATGTATTGATTACAAACAGTTGAATAATGTGATAGTGAAAAGTAAATATCCCTTACCTAGAATAGATGATCTCTTTAATCAGTTAAGAGGTGCAGGTGTATTCTCTAAGATCGACTTGAGATCTTGATATCAACAGTTAAGAGTCAAGGAAGCTGATATTTCAAAGACTACATTCAGAAAAAGATACGGGCATTATGAGTTCTTGGTGATGCCATTTGATCTGACAAATGCCCCGGTAACCTTTATGGACCTAATGAATAGAATATTTCAACCTTACCTATATCAGTTTATGGTAGTATTCATTGATAATATTCTAGTATACTTTAAAACTAGAGAAGGACATAAACAGCATCTTAGGGCTGTGTTACAGACTCTGAGAGAGAAGTTGTTATGTGCCAAGTTAGGTAAGTATCCAGAAAGTTTTGACAAGTTGGAAAGAGATATTGATAGGAACTCCTATCCTGGTTCAACCTAAACAAGATAAAGATTTTATGGTGTACAATGATGCCTCGCTTAAAGGCTTAGGTTATGTGTTGATGCAAGAAGGAAAGGTTATAGCCTATGATTTAAGGCAGTTAAAGTCACATGAGGGGAATTATCCTATCACAGCTTAGAGCTAGCTACCATTATATTTACTTTGAAATTTTAGAGGCATTACTTGTATGGTGAGAAAAATTACATTTACATAGACTATAAAAGTCTAAAATACCTCCTAACTCAGAAAGAATTGAACTTGAGGTAGAAAAAGTGGTTAAAGCTAATTAAGGATTATGAATACTTAATAAATTACCACCCCAGGAAAGCTAAACACCAAGCAAATGCTTTGAGTAGGAAATTCATAGTGAGTTTGAGATCTATGAATGCTAGATTGCAGTACACCAAGGAGAATGTTGTGTTTGCTAAGTTACAAATTAAACAAGATTTTAGGTAGCAAATAAAGGAGGCATAAGGTAAAAATGAGTCATTGATGCAATTGGTAAGTAAAGTGGAAAAGGGAAAGGCATTAAGATTTAACTTGAGTGAAGATGGATGTTTGTATTATCAGGGCAGGTTATGTGTACCCAGTATAGATGACTTGATGTTACAATACTAAAAGAGGCATATAAAGCTCTTTATTCTATAGACCCTGGTAGTACTAAGATGTATTTAGACTTGAAGCCTTATTAATAATGGTCAGTTATGAAGAGAGATATGGCTAAATATGTTGCTAGATGTCTAACATGCCAGCAGGTAAAAGTATAATATCAGGTTCCTTTTGGATTGTTGTATCCTATAGCAATACCAAAATGAAAGTGGGAAAAGGTGACAATGGACTTTTTAATGGGATTGCCTATGACCAAAGGTAAATGTAATGCTATAAGATAGGTCACTTTATCCCTATTAGAATGGAAGGTCACTTTATCCCTATTAGAATGGACAACTCACTTGAAAAGTTGGCTAAATTGTACATTTATGAGATTGTTAGACTTTATGGTGTACCGATGGCAATCATTTCTAATAGAGATCTGCGATTCACTTCTAGGTTTTGAAAGAAGTTGTATGAAGTGCTAGGTACTAAATTAACCTACAGTATAACCTTTCACCCTCAAATAAATGGACAATTAGAAAAGGTGATACAAGTATTTGAGGATATGTTGCATAGCTATGCTATTGAATTTAAAGGTAGCTGGGATCAACATTTGTCTCTAGTTGAGTCTGTTTATAATAACAGCTACTAGACTAGTTTAGGAATGGCCTTATATGAAGCACTATATGTAGAAAGTGAAGAACTCCTTTGTTTTAAAGTGAGACTAGGGAGAACAAGATTTTAGGAGTTAATCTTATTAGAGATAAGAAATAATAGGTTAAGGTTATCAAAGAAAGGTTAAAAGCTACAGCTAATAGGTAAAAATTCTATGCTGATTTGAAGTGAAGAGATATTGAATATGTTGTTGGTGAGAAAGTATTCTAAAGGTATCTCCATGGAAGAAAGTCCTCAGATTTGGGAAAAAGGGGAAGCTAAATCCTAGATTTATTTGGCCATATGAAATCATAAAAAGAGTTAAACCTTTAGCATACAAGCTAGCTTTGCCATATGTATTGTCATAAATTCATGATGTGCTTCATGTCTCAAGGCTAAGGTGATACATATTGGATCCCTCCCATATAGTCCTAACAACAAATATTGAAATTCAACTAGATTTGAACTATGAAGAAGAACTAGTGTAGATACTAGCCAAAGAGGTGAAGTAGTTAAGGAATAAAGCC
>CANXYI010754739.1:0-11674 GCA_948208565.1 Hura crepitans | reverse complement strand
TAGAAATAGCCTGAAGATCCTATTCATAAGGTCCATGAATGCCGTCGGTGTATTGGTTAACCTAAAAGGCATCACTAGGAACTCATAGTGATCATATCTAGTTCTAAAAGGTGTCTTGTGTATGTCTGCCCCTTTTACTCTTAGCTGGTAATACCTGGATCTAAGATCAATCTTAGCGAACACACCTGCCCCTCTAAGCTAATAAAAAAGATAATTGATCCATGGTAAAGGATACTTGTTGTTGATTGTGACTTTGTTCAATTGTCTGTAATCCATACAAAGCCTTAAAGAACCATCCTTTTTCTTCACAAACAGAATTGGTGCTCCCCATAGTGAAACACTTAGTCTGATAAAACCCTTATCCAAAAGTTCTTACAACTGAATCTTTAGCATTTTCAATTTCACATGAGCCATTTTATACGAAGCTATAGAGACTAGTGCTATGCCTGTCATTACATTAATGCCAAACTCTAATCTTATTCTGGTGGTAAACTAGGTAACTCATATGGGAAAACATCACTAAACTTAGCTACAATAGGAATCTGACTAGTTTTTGAAATTTCCTTTGTGGTGTCAACCATATAAGCAAGATAAGCTTCACAACCCTTTTGTATCATCCTTCTAGCCATTGTGGCTGATACTACATTAGCTGAGCAATCCGATCTTTCTCCTAACACTATCACTTCTATCCTATCACTAGCTTGTAATGTAACCCTCTTCTTCTTGCAATCCACCACGGCATGATCCTTAGATAACCAATCCATGCCTAAGATAAGGTCGAACTCATTGAACAACAATTCAATAAGATCTTCAGAGAAAACTTGTCTTTATACTAACAATGGATAGTCTTTATATACTTTATTCACTATAACATGCTTTCCTATAGGATAGCTGACCATCATATCAAAGCTAAGGTCATCTAACACTAACCCCCGATCTAAAGCCTATGCAGTGCATATATAAGAATGTGTTGACCTCAAGTCTATCAGTGCTAAAGTAGGTACATCAAAGATATAAAATGTACCCATAACAACATCCGTGGCCTCTACCTCTTCTCTAGGTCGTATGGCATACTATCTCACTAGAGCTCTACTCCCTATCTTGTCTTTCTGATTCGCCCTAGCTCTACTTCCTGAATCTCTCTTTTCTTGCTTCTATGCAGGAACATAAGGCTTCACTGGGCAATCCTTAAAAAATGATATCTAGAGCCATAACCCTAGCTAGATCCTAGTATAAGCATCTAACATACTTCTAGGCGTCTCATCTAACAAGTCTCACATGCAGGTGCCATGGCACTACTTGCTATAGACCTAAGAGCACTTGAAGTCTGAGTCTATGCTCGAGTCTATGATCTAGAACTATTTCCTGACCTTGTTGATCGGTCTGACTGCTTGCCCTGATAATTTTTAGGTTGACCACTCTTGTGCTTTTTCTCAGATGCATACCCAAAACTACTTAGCCCATGGCCCATGTGATCTCTTCTTGAAGCTGACTCACTTTTGCTTTATCTCATTCACCATCTCTGTGGTGTGATAGGCAATTACCAAAGCTGTAAAATCTTGGATCTTTATAGGAGCAATCTATTGCATGATCTCCAAGTTCAACCCCTTCTCAAACTTCTTACAACGGTCTTTTTCTATGGCAACCATTGCCTTTGCATTCCTACTAAAATGAGCAAACTCCTTCTTAGATTCAAAGATCGTTATATGCTTCTGTCTGAGATCTATGAACTCCTACTACTTCTAGTCAAGGTAATGCTTAGTAACATACCTCTCCTTGAATTCCTTGAAAAAGAAATCCCAAGTGATATCTGCAGTTACCTTGTGCTCAGTGATAGCTTCCCACCATTTCAATGCTTCTTTTGATAGCATTAAAGTGGCATATGCAACATACTCATTTTGTGGGCATCTTAATTGCTACATAATGCAAACTATCTAGTCCAACCAATACTCAACTTTGCTAGACTCATCTGATTCTTCTCCCTTGAAGAACTCAGCTCTATTCTTAATCAATCTCTACACATATGTCCTCTGAAATGCCGATTGTTCTTATGGCACTAGAGGTGGAATAAACTATGAATTAGGTATAGTAGTAGCAGCTACCGCAGTAGCCACTGTCATTTGCCTAACAGACTCCAACATCATTTACAACCATGCAGGTGGTCCATGTTGTCTAAATACAACATGTCTAGCATCACTAGGGGTCACATACTTGGGTTATGCGTCCCCTTGTCACAAAGCTAAAGGAGAATAACTTTCCACCCCTTCTTCCTCTATAGGCATTACGCTACTACTCATGTTTTGTACCTAAAGCCAAGAGAAATAGATTATAAGCCAAATATGTAAATATATTATGGCTCTTAATGTGCTTTTATGTAACCCATGGGTTCAAACAAAACCCAAACCGAAGCTTTGATACCACTAAGTGTTAAACCCTCTGCTCGATCTGTACATTGGACTTGAATGGAGGACGCGTGCACGCAAAATGACATCCAGTTCCATTATCCAAAATCATTTAAAAATTTAAAACTTTTATATAAGGAAACATTCCTTGACTTGGAAATACACTAAAACATTGAAAACCTTTTTGGCACATAAATAGAGGTAAACATTGAGGTCATCAGGTCAAAAATCCTGCAGCATAACGGCTATATCGGGACACTTTCACAAATTTTTACCTATTTAAAAATAGTTATATACATCACAACATGCATCTCAAACTCAAATGGGTCCTCCTGACCCTACAAATCACATCAAAATCACATTGAGTCTCAGGCTCTCACAATTAACATTCCCATATGCAACTCATTAATCATCACACATAGCATCCAAGAAATAGGAAATAAAATCCACAGTTAAAATACATAATACAAACCCCACTACAAAACACAGATTAGACCTAATCCCTCTGGGATCATAAGAGCATAGTAACTATAACTATTACATTTACATCATAACTACTACTACAAAAAGATTACAAAAATACCAATGCAGGGGTTATCTTTGTGTCTCTTATTCAGAAGCTTTGGCTCTAATCTACTACTTTGTTACCTACACATTACAAACAAGTAATGCTCTAAGCTTTCACTTAGTCGTGTATTCACTTTAACTTATGAAAAGGCAAATTATAGCATGCCATATAGGTTCATAAAACAAATCAGGTTTTAAAGAATCACAACATGCATTTTTCCATAATTCATATGTAATGCATAATATTTTCGGATTTAGAACCATATTTATGCATAGATAGTGTTTTATATGCCCACATGCATATTATAAGCATAAATAATAGATTTAATTACATAATTACTGAGGCATTACTAAAACATCAATTAACCACCATTTAATAGACATAATTCCTCACATACATAAAATCTTATTATTTAAGCATCATTTATGGCAAAAGTCACAATTATCATGCAATAACCCTTTTTAGTCCATAAGCCATAGTAAATATCATACTGTATCATAGTAGTTTGTAAAAACATCATATTGAACCCATATATGGCAAAGAATATTGACATACCTATTTTTCAATCATAAGTGCCATTATGCACCTCATAACTATCCATATTAGTATTTTGAGATACATACACATGTAATTACCAAAAATAATCATACAAGTGATAATCAACAAATTTAAGCATCTCAAGACCAATTTTGTGTCATTTGATCATATTATGTCGATAGGTCACATATTAATGCCGTTTACCATACAAACTCAATTTATGTGATTTTAAACCACTTTAATCATTTAATTGATGCCTATATCCATAAGACAACTAAACAACACTAGATAATGAAACTACTAAGGCCTAAAGGCTTTCCATATCTAAAGATGCGTAACTTAGGCCCAAAGGCTATCCATACCCATAAATGTGTAACTTAAGCTAAAAGGCTCTCTTACCACATAAGTAACTAAACTTAGGCTCGAAGACTCTCATACATATTAGAAAGTAAATCTTAAGCTTAAAGGCTCTCATGCCCATCGACATGTAAATTAATAACCCGAAGGTATGCTAGCAACCACTACAATTCTAGTTGACCAGTTAACCTATCTAAACTAGGTTGTCTAAATATATAGGCATAAGTAAATGTTTCATTATATGTCAATTTATCGAATTTCACATTTCATTTTATTATATTAACATAAAAATCATCATTGGCCTCAATACACCATTGCATGCCCCTATATATGTACAATTGGCCAACTTAGGCCTATTGATGTCTATTACACTTGTAAGATCCATTTTTTGAGGTGTAATGGCATCGGTATGATCAACATCTTAATATGTCATGTGAAGACATAAATATCGATGCAAATGTTCATTTCATTACATTTTCCATATTTACCTTCAATTTATCCTATCATGCCTCATCATGCATGTATCTTGCGTACATGTCCATTATATGTCAAAAATCCAATTTAAGCTAATTATCACACTACATTCTTGCATACTAGACATTTCTAAAGTGATAAGAACATCCGCATGCACATTAGTGCGCTTAACAATTCAAATAGGCATAATGTTGCACATATGTATATTAAGCCAACTAATGGCATTATACCACCCATAACATCCATTATACATGTTTAAAATCATAAAATAATCATACATAAGCATTTTAGGTATACGTACACCGTATGGCATTTTTGAAGTTTATATCACAAATGCACTTATAAGCATAGTGTCAACATACTTGAAATTTCATCACATATAGCAACCCAAATTATCATATATCATGCAATTATCATGTCATAAGTCACAAATAATTTTTATAGCGTTTATTTAAATTTTTAAGAATTTAATACCATTTATTTCAATTATGACATAAATTATATAATGCCTAAATGGATTAATTGAGCCAAATCAAACTGATTACACTTACCAATTAAGGTTGTATAAGACTTCTGAAGTCAACTCATGCCTTCTCTTCACCTCGAGAGGATCGATTTGTCATTTCGCCAACAAATACAAAAGGGTATGAACTTTAATAAATAATATAAAATAATTAAAAGTCAAAAAAATATTTCGAGCCTAGATACATGTTCTACAACACCTTAGAAACCCGTAAAAAATAAAATTTACAAAAAAAGAAAACCCAAGAGAGAGAAATTTACTATTCACCTCAATTTTCTTTTCGATTTTCTCCCGAAATACTCCATCATTTTGGATGATTTTGGTGTCGACGGACTCATCTCAGAATGCTTGTCGTTTTGAGTGTAAAGTTGCATAGTGGGTCCCTTTAAAGAGAGAGAAATCAAGAGAGAGAGGGAGGAGAGGTGGTGGTTAGATTTTTAAGGGAAAGGGGTGTAGGATAGTTGTTTTTGGTGTATGTGGGTAGGAGAGAAAAAAACCCATTTTTATACTTTTTGAAAATTAATTTTTCTTTGCTTTAAAAAATTATTATAATCGATAGAAAAGTCAGTTTTCCTCCATTCTTATCTCTAAAATTCTATAAATTCAGGCCCTAAATCCTCTCAAAATCTTGTGCCTAAATTCTGACAATAACCTAAAAAATTAACATATTTTTTATCCAAAAAATTTGGGTAAAATTAGTTCCAAACTTGAAAAATTATAATTCCAAAATCATTAGACTATTCAGAATATTTGAGTATCAGGTTGTAATATTTTTAGATTATTTTGATCAACTTTTAATTTGTTTTATGATTTAGCTTTACTTGTAGCACTATTCATAGGACACTGCCGTAAAATCTTAAATAGTATTTTTAACCATCGGAATGACTTCATATTAGCTTCAAACTTTGCCCAAAATTCTCTTGTAATTAATACTTCCTGTTGATACACTTAGTGCGACTTGGGTGTTGAGAGGCACTATTCATCTCGGGAAGTACAACTCACGAGAGTCGAAATTTTTGAGTCATTAAAGAGCAATTAGACTAGTCATTTTTTTATTATAGAAAACTTTCCTTTCTTAACTTCAAACAATATAACAGCTCAGAGGAATTGAAACTTAAACATTTGATATCCATGTACTCTACTAAAGAACATTAAACCTTTGATTTGATACCACTAACTATGACACCCCTCTACTAAATTCCTAAAGAAACCCAATAAGTGGTACACTTTAGACTAAGTCACCCATCCTAAAATTTACCCCATGGTCCTTCATTTAACTTTTACTTATGCCATACTAGACAATTCTATCTGAGTCTAAAATCATTCCGGTTATTTCTTATAATCCATTTAGGTTAGTATCGATATGGTTCAACCATTATGGAGGTAATCTAGCACAATCTAGTACCCTATAAAAATCTGGTAGCACGACAGCTGCCTAAGTCATTATCCTAAAATTACTATTCACCTACAAACACTTTAATATTATTTATCATATCTCCTAGACCCATTTGGTCCCCTATGTATCATCTTATCAACCACAGATACTATTACATAGCAAACTCAAGCCTCAGGCCACAAATAAAAGCATGCATATATAGAGCCTCAAGCTCACATCACAGCTAAATATAAATTCATAAGAAAAGCATATATGACTATTTATTTACATCAATAGTTCAATGTTTACTTATATACATAACATAGATAGAGCTTAAATTCATGGTTATACCTAATTCCCACCTAGGTACATGGATATCAGGTTAGTATAACCTTTACTTCTTATTCCTTCTTAATTATCCTCTGACTCTCATTGACATGCTTCACAAGGTAGCATTCCACTTTTGAGTACCTGCATACCAAAATAGGTACACTGAGTATACGAGATACTCAGTGGCGAACTTAATGTATTTAAATCATGGCAATTTATTATTTCCATACCTGTGCAGTTAATAATTGGTTTTTACTTCATTATGTGATTTAATTATACAATAGGGTGCCAAATTATTAAAATACCCCTAAAGTATTTATAGGTCCTAAAATAGCCTTTTTGACTCAACTAAATTAGTTAGAGTAATTATTAATATTCCTAGCACGCATATTTTATAGGAATCAATTTTGGTAACCAGATATATGTAAAATGACAAAAATATCCTTTAGTTTGTATTTTATCAAATACTCAAAAAATACTATTCAATTATGCTTAATTTTTGTCTTCCATAATAATTTTACTTATTCACTTAATTTAATTCACTGCCTCAACTATGAAGACGATGTTTGAAAACACTAGATTTAGATGGAAAATAAACTAGTGCAGTGGTCCCTATTTTAGACCAATGTCATTGCACCGGCATGTATGCCATAATAGAGATCAACCCATGGCCTCTCCAAACACAAGTAAATAATAGTTGTGCGACATAATAGAGATCAACTCGTAGGCCTCCCCATCCATAAATAAGTATTGTCAACAATTGGGTGATGGAATGGAGATCAGCCCATAGGCCTCCCCAGCCACTAATAAGTATCATCAATAATTGGTGACATAATGGAGATAAGCCCGTAGGCCTTCTTAGCCACTAATAAAATCATCATCAATTGGGTGACATAATGGACATCAGCCCGTAGACCTCTCTATCCAACAATAAAGTTCATTACCTTAACATCAAACAACTAGAAGCTGCAAAACTTTAAGTTTACCGGTCAACCAATCCAGTGAGTGTCTAACTAATGGGACAAGTAGCTCAATTTAAGTTCATTTATTAACCAAAAATATTCTTCTAATATTTATAGTCCAATAATTGGCAGTTAAAATTTTTATCACACACTTTATTTTTCAGCTGGTCTAGTATAGCCACATTATGGCTCTACTAGGTAAAAATTCCAAATAGTCTTAAGTTTTATTATTGCAAAAATTCATGGTTTAATATGTTATGATTTGTTATAGCATTAGTTCTCAAGAAACTAACACTTTCTATCCAGTGACATTTTTGGTTCAGGTACTGGTCAACTGGATAGTTATAGGTCATTTCGACCATTTTTTAACTTAGAATTTAGGGACTGTTTTAAGTCCAAACTTAACATAGTTTTTAATATCTTTTTAAGCACATTCATAGGCATAAAACCAAACATATCTAGGCCAATTCCATGGCCAAACCATAGGCACAAAAGCCATCCTTACATATGCTTCAAAGCTATCCCCAAAGGTAAAATTAAATATACAATTACATAGTACCTTTCAAGCCACTTTTTAAGTACTTATTTTAGGTCATAACTACATGTTTTAGTTCAACATTTTAGCCATTTCAAAGGCACATTTTCAAGGTATAACATGTCACATGTATGGTTCAATTTGTATAGTTATTACAAGCTAATTATCTAGACATTATAATTGTTGTCCATTTCTACTTAATGAAGCAAATTTACATGCCTTATTACCTTCACTTTGCTCTCGGGTACAAAAGAAAATATGCCTAATTACACTTCCTTTTCCCTATTATATTAGCATTCCTTCCCCAATATGTTCCACCAAACTAACACACACACACTTACTCAATTTCAAGGCAATTTCCATAATTTACACAAGTAGAAGACCTAATAAACATATCAATTCAAGTAACTATTCCTAAGCAATATAAACTTGATCATTAAAGGCCATAAAACCATATCAAATCAATAATTCAAACTACTAACTTATGTATTTAACATGGAATTTCTCTTATGTACTTACTTGAATCATGTCATGTATTAAATTTTCATGACCATAACACATACACTCACACTTAAAAGTACCAATAAGCTATTTTACCACTCTTTATACATCCTTTAAGCATTATAAGTCCTAGAACAAGTCACCGCTAGCAAGGATCTTTCGCCCAAAGTTCAACATTTCAAAGTTATCCATATTATTCACATTTTGCATGCACATTTCCATCTTTTGACAAGTTCACTAAATGTTTTCCTAAGCTAGTCTCTATAATTAGCCATCTTTAAATTCATTTCCAGTATCATTATACCATAAATGGCATGAAAGAAATCCTCTAAGTCCACTTACTTTTGATGGAGTCCCTTGAATCCACAAAAATAACACACTGGCGAACATTAACGGTAGCTTTCCTCCTCTTTCATAGACCTTTAGATGCCATCCAAATGCCACAAACACCTCACACACATCATCACACAGGTGTTAGGCATGATCCAACATCAAAAAGCTACCTAAAAACCTAAGAAATGGAGGAGAAACAACCATAGACTCACCTTTAGGTTAGCATTCTGGACTGTCTAGACCAAAAAATTTGGCAATTTTTTCTCCTAAATGAGAAGTTCTTTCTGCCCACTTCTTTTTCCCTATGGTTCCTAATAGGCAAACTTGAATTTAGAGACTAGAATCACCATTTTTGGTGAAGCGAAGAAAAATTTATAGCCTATTTACTCTTCCTGTGGTGTCAACAATAGTTGTTGGAAGGGGAAGAAGTTCTTTCTTCAATCTAAGCGGAATTCCACTTGTTAAATGATATTTTCCACCTGGCAAACTTGCTTAGCCACTTGGCATGGTATGGGCCCTATATTAACATGTCAAGGCTATCCCAAAACATTCTAAACCATCTCAGTTTTGCGGCAAATTTCAAAAATTCATAGTAATTCACTTAGACCTCAGAAAATTATGCCATTTGTTTTAAAATTCATATTTTATTCCCCTCTACTTTCTCATAATTTTTTTGCGGCAAAATTCCTTCAGTAGGTTAGTTTTCAGAATGCCTCAATTTGTATGCCAACCTTAAAAAGATGAGAATTTGCTAATGACCTCTGATTCAAAAAATTCTTTCACCATTGGACTTAGTGTAATTTTTGAGCTTCAATGTCTATTATTTTTGGGTCCATTTGGCACATCCCGGGTCAATCCCGATCAAAAAAATTTTTATGACACTAAGAGGTAGCTTTTAGTCCAAAATGAATTGTTAGTTTTGCTAAATTTTTAAATTTTGCTCTTTTCATCAAATTATAGCCCCTTAAAGTTTCATAACCAATGTCATTACCTCGATCTACATGTAAGTTACTCGACACCCCAATTACACTTCTTGTACCTTATGGCACTATTCATAGAGCCTTAAAACATGAGCATTACAGTTTGTAATACATGTATACTACCTAGAGTCTAACCCCATTAGTTTCCTTCGCTCAACAAATCAATGTAGTAAAAGCCCATGGCTAGATCATATATATATATATATTTATATATATATATATATATATATATAATGTGATTCATAAAGATTACATGATATAATATGATTAAATATGTATAAGAATACACCAACCATGTATGGTAAGACTTAATTAAAAGAAATCCCTCATTAATATAAGACTTGTAAGCCTTCCATTAATATGAATTAAACTAGAGTTCTCTTTAGTATTGGCTTGTTAAGCATACTCATGCCCATATTATATTGGATATGTTTATATCATATTAAAGGGTCCATCTTAGTGTGGTTATTAGTTTGTTGAGCACACTGAAGGCTAATAATCATGAGGCAAAATTGGAGAAATATATATGATACATATGCATCAAGTGTTAATAACCCAATGATTAGTAGTTTCATATGATGTGATTTGCATATGCCTACCATTTAGTTAATGGTTGGGCTTATTGAGCATACTTAAGGCCTTAACCTTAATCAAAGTGAACACTAACTCACTAGGAAAGCTTCCAATGGGCTTTCCTAGACCTATTAGTGAGGGCTATTGATTTGTAATAAAATAGAATAAGTAATGTGCAATTTTTAAAGACCTTAAAATTATTGCATACATATACATGATCATATTCTAACATGCTTTCATTTTCACATGTAGTATCATTACCATAATATCTTCCAACTTGAATTTATGCTTCATACTCGAGGCCAATAAGCTTACTGGTTCTAATTACATAAATTGGCTTAGAAAAATTAAAATTGTTTTAAGGAGTGAAAAACTGGCCTATGTAATTGAGAACCTAGTACCCATAATCCCTATTGATGATGCATCTGGCAATGAGTAATAGACATATTTAAAGCACATAAAAGACATGGATGTTACTTCATGCATTATGCTAGAATTTATGTCTCTTGAGATATAGAAACAACATAATTGTATAGTTGCTCCTACAATTCTGCTTCACCTTAAAGAGTTATTTGAGGAGATAAGTAGGATAGAGAGATATGATATCTCAAAAACCCTATTTTACTATAGAATGGTTGAGGGAACTTCAGCCATCTAGCATAGGTTAAAGATGAATGGGTATATAGAGAGTTTGGTAGCTTAAAGTTTTACAATGGATGTAGACTTAAGTATAGACTTAATCTTGCAAAGTTTGCCTGATAGTTATGCAAGTTTTGTTCTTAATTATTAGATGAACAAGTTCACATCTACAATTCTTGAGCTAATTAATATGCTTAAGACTATTGAAGATATTGTTAAGAAATAATCTTCTAAGGTGATCATGGTTGTTATTTTATCTTCTTTTAAGGGCAATAAGAAGAAAAACGACAAGAAAAGACAACTGATACGTAATGTGGGATTGGCATGAAAAAATGAGTTATTATTGCCCCTTCAGCTTCTAGAAAGAAGATTGCCATAGAAGGCATGTGCTTCCATTATGAAAATTCTAAGCATTAGAGGCACAAATATAAGGCCTACTCAGAGTCACAAGATAAGTAAAAGTAGGGAGTTACTTCAACTTTAGGTATTAATGTGATTGAAATTAATACTAATATTATTATTGATAACTAAACATGGGTATTAGATACCTGATAGAGTTCTCACTTAATTTCTTTTATACAAGGA
>CANXYI010754715.1:0-11530 GCA_948208565.1 Hura crepitans | reverse complement strand
GTTCTTCCTTACTCAAGAAATTTCATCCTCAAAATTACCTAAAGTAAACAGATTCTAATATTGACTTTTCATTTGCTCCTCGAGTTCCCATGTGGCTTCTTCTATAATGCTTCTTGAGAACTTTAACTAGAGGGATGGTTTTATTTCTCGGTTGCTTTACTTCTCAAGAAAAAATCTATACTAGTTCTTCATCATAGCTTAGATCTGGCTATACTTTAATGTCTATCACTGAACTACATGGAAATGATATGATATGTACCTTTTGAGCATTGAAACATGAAATACATCATGAATCTATTATAACTCAAGTGGTAAGGCTAGCCTGTATGCTAAAGGTCCCACTCTTTATGTAATTTCATATGGCCTAATAAATCTGGGACTCAGCTTCCCCTTTTTCCCAAATTTGATTACCTTCTTCCATAGAGATACCTTTAAAAACACTCTGTCACCCACTAAATATTCAATATCTCTCTATTTTAAGTCAGCATAGGACTTTTGTCTATTAGTTGCAGCTTTCAATCTTTCCTTGATTACCTTGATTTTATCTTCTATATCTCTAATCAGGTCAACCCCTTAAATCTTATTTTCCTTAACTTTACTCTAGAACAAAAGAGTTCTACATCTTTTATCATATAGTTCCTCAAAAGGTTCTATGCTCAAACTGGCTTGATAACTGTTATTGTAATCAAATTTAACTAAAGACAAATATTGGTCCCAATTACCTTTAAATTCAATAGCATAGCAATGCAGCATATCTTTTAACACTTGATCACCCTTTTTAACTATCCATCTGTCTGGGGGTGAAAGGTTGTACTATAGGTCAGTCAAGTACCTAAGGGCTTATGTAGTTTCTTCCAAAACTTGGAACTGAATCAAGGATCTCTATTTGAAATAATGGCCATCGATACACCATGGAGTCTGAGAATCTCATATGTGTACAATTTGGCTAGTCTTTCCAATGAGTAATCCATTCTAACAAGAATAAAGTGGGCTCTCTTAGTTAGTCTATCAACAATCATCCATATAGCTTCACACTTATTCTTGGTCATAGGTAGTCTTATGACAAAGTCTATTGCAACCTTCTCCCACTTCTATTTTGGTATTGTTATAAGATGCAACAATCTAGAAAGAACCCGATGTTTAACTTTTACCAGCTGGCATATCAAACATTTAGCCACATACTTTGCTACATCTCTCTTCATACTTGACCACTAGTATTGAGACTTTAAATCTAAGTACATCTTTTTACTACTAGAGTGCATAGAATAAGGAGCTTCATGTGCCTCCTTCAGTATCTGTAACCTCAGGGCATCTATACTAGTTACACATAACCTACCATGGTAATACATATATCTATCTTCACTCAATTTAAATCTTATTGCCTTTATTTCTGTAACTTTACCCATAAGTTGTACCAGTTTTTCATCCTTAGCTTGTGCCTCTTTAATCTACTATTTGGAATCTAGCTTAATTTGAAGTTTAACGAGGATAGCATTTTCCCCTATATACTAGAGTCTAGCATCTCGCTCTCAAAGTTACCATACAATTTCTACTCAAAGCATTTGCTACCATATTAGCTTCTCTTGGGTGATTATCTATCAAACAATTATAATCTTTAATCAATTCCAACCAACTTCTCTACCTCAAGTTCAACTCCTTCTGAGTAAGGAGATATTTCAACTTTTATTGTCTATTTAGATATAACACTTCTCACTATATATGTAATGCCTTCAAATTTTCAAAGCAAAAACAATGCAACTAACTCTAAATCATGAGTAGGGTAATTCCTCTCATGTGGTTTCAATTATCTCGAAGCATATGCTACCACTTTTATTCCTACATCAATACATAACCCAATCTATTAAGTGTGGCATCATTATACACCACAAAGTCCTCACCCTATTAAGGTTGAATCATAATAGGAGCTTCTATCAACATTTTCTTCAACTTGTCAAAACTTTTTTGACATTTTGCATCCCAGTCAAATTTCACATTCTTTCTAATCAATCTAGTCATAAGGGCTGCAATAATAGAAAATCCCTTCACAAACCTTCTGTAGTACCTAGCTAAACCTTTCACAAACAAAATAAGGGCTCCTCAAGGTGAAGTACTAGGTTTGATCCCCTTGTCTAACAATTCTTGCAATGGCACCTTCAGTTCTTTCAACTTGGTAAGTGCCATTCTAGAAGGGGTAATAGACACAATAGTTGTAGCAAGATACACCTCAATCTTAAAATCAAGCTCCTTTTATAGAGGCAACCCTAGTAACTCATCATGGAATTCAAAAACCATTAGGATCTATTCAGGAATTGGGATAGAAGTATTGGTGTCAATGACATATGCTAGATAGGCTTCAGACCCTTTATAAATGAGTTTTCTTGCTATAACAACTGAGATGAGATTATCCAGAAGGTTTCTCTCACCTATAACTATCATTGCCTAACCCTTTATAGACTGGAGGGTCAGCTTCTTATGTTTACAATCTACTACAGCCCAATGTTTAGATAACCAATCCATTCCTAAATTCACATTAAATTCATGGATGGGTAATTTAATCAAATCAATAGGAAATAGACATTCCTGAATTACTAAGGGACATTGCCTATATAACCAATTCACATTCACACTTTACCGTATAAGATTACTGACTTGAATGTCTATGTTTACATGCTCAAGTTCTAGTCCTCTACCATGTGCTTGTGTAATGCATACATAAGAATGTGTATATCCTTAGTCTATTAAAGCTAAAACTAGAACATCAGATAAGTGAAATGTACCAGTGATGATATATGGGGCTATTGCTTTTTCATGAGCCCTGATAGCATATTGCTTTGTTGGTGCATAAGCTTTTGACCTTGTCCCCTAACTAGCAATAGAATAATTCCCTCTACCCTGTCTCTATCCTCTACCCTAAGATGCTACTATAGATGCCTATGTATGGGCACCCTCTAGCTATCTCTAAGTACATTCTCTCTGGTAATGATCCTTACCACCACAAGTAAAGCACTCTCCCTTTCTACTCAACCAATATTACCCCTAATGTCTCTTGTTGCAAGTGTTGCAAGTTGGGGGTTTATTGCTGTTAGCTATTGGCCTTAGTGCACTAGAGGCTTATAGAGGTGGTTGAGGTCTAGCTGTAGAAGCCTACCTAGACCTCTGAGATTGAGTCTACCTCTATGCTTGGTATATTGGTTGAGACTGAGACTGTGTTTCTCTTCTTCTCTCACTACCGCCTAAGGCTAAATTAGACTACCCAACAGTGAACTATCTATTCCTCTAAATGAAATCCCTCTTCTCATGTACCATTTCTTCCAAGCCATATGTAAATGCTACTAATACTGTAATGTCTGAAACCCTTAGGTTAGCTATCTATATCCTTAGTTCTACATTTAAACCTTTTATAAATCTCTTACATTTCTCTTTTTCATTAGGAATAAACTCTTTAACATATCTTTATCAATCTAGTGAAATCCTTTTTATACTCTAACACTAATCTCTAACCTTATCTTAGGTCTAAAAACTCCTGCCTCTTTTTATCCTTGTATGAGTCTAGAATGTATCTCTTTTTGAACTCTTTTAAGAAAAACTCCCAAGTGAGATCTATTGCTGCCTTCCTCTTCTTAATGGTGTCCCACCAATGGAAGGCTTCTTTCTAATGTAGAGAAGTTGTACACTTCAAGCTTTCTTCCTCTATACATTCTAGTTATTCTAGGATTCTATAGGTTCTCTCCAACTAATACTATCCTTGAGCTGTATCATCCTCTTTTGTACCCTGAAAATCTATAGCTCCCATCTTTTTAATCCTATCTAAAGGTGTCTTTTATAAAAGAGCTGGTGGTGGAGGTATTAGAGTTGGTGGAAGAGGTGGAACAATAGTCGTTGAAGTATGTCTGAGCATATCCACTATCTATTATAATAATGCCAGTGATTTTTATATCTGTGGCTATGCTTGTGGCTATTGCTGCTTTGTAACATCACTAGGTTCTGGTATGGTTGCATTGCCAGCTCCCCCCTAAATTTTTTAGGGGCATAACTAGCCATTTCCTCTCCTTGATCTTCTAATATTTGGTCACTCATCTAGATTAACTACAAAAGAAATAAGGCCTATCAACCTCTTAATAGTGTAGCAGTTTAGAAAAAAAATAACTCTAGACACTAGCACTCATGTAAGACACCTAGGAACATATAATCAAAGCTCTGATACCACCTAATGTGACACCCCCTATCGAACTTCCTAAGAAACACTATAGGTGATACACTTTCTATAAGGTCACCCATCCTGAAATTACTCTAGGTCCACAGTCTATAACACTTACAGACTATTTTATAACTTTATTAAATATATCTATGTTTCTTAGTTTGTCCCTTAATCATTCTTATATGAGGTATAATAGACACAAAAAACCATTTAATAGACACTTTACATGTTACAAAAAATTTAGCAGCACAACGGTTACCCAGGTGATATTCTAAAATTTTTTTCACCTGTAAAAGCACTTTTAATATTATCATTAATCTAACACCTCCTTCTGGACCCTTTTGGTCCCCTCAGTAACCTTATTACACATCAACAAATACTACCAATCTCATAGGCCTCAAGCCTACAATTATCAGAAAACCATAAAACCAAACCATTCAAATGAACAACTTGTTTATATACATCACACTATTCTTTTAATATGTATAAACATTGATAGCTACTAAACATGATAAACCCATAACCTACAGTGTTTACATGAATGCTGGCTAACAAAATAAAGAAAAAGACATCTATGTACCCTTCAAAGTTTATGTTGCTACACTGCGTGATTGTTGAGGTTAAACTACTTACCTTTGCAACTTGCACACCAAAACACTGGTACACTAAATATAAAACTCAATGGTGAATCTAATGTATTAAAACATGTCACATGTAGGCACTAAGATGCAATAACAGGTTATAAATGCAATATAGAGATTAAATTCATGCAAGGCATTAATACCAATTAATTTGACTCTCGGTTCATTTCATTACAATTATGCCACTATGGTAATTTCAATTAATTTAATCATTCATTGATTTGATATCATAGGGTATATATAATTTAATAGGTGTGACTAGATAGACTACACTTAAAGATATTAAACCAAGAGGGAATTAAAAAGTTATGTTGTGGCCTGCATTCTAGCCTCGGACTGCTACACCAGCCTGGTCTGATAATAGGAATCAATTCACTTGAACCTCCCAATACCAGACATGAGATAGTAGGGACTAGTCTATAGACCTCTCAATATCTCAAACAAAACAACAACAAGTCATATTGTGGATAGCAAGGATTAGTTTGTATACCTCTTAATATCCAAATAATCAATAACAAGGAACTCCAGCTGAGAGGATGGATCAGCTTATAAACCTCCCAATATCCAATACCACTATTAAACACTTTAAAAAAATAGCAGGGATCAGTTTGTAGACCTCCCAATATCCCAAAAAATATCATTAAACATTTAGCAGCTGCTAATCCCTAAGTTGACCAGTTAACCCATCAGGTAGGCATCTAACTAATAGGCCATCTGACCTTATTTTACATTTTTTTATTTATTGATCATCATTTTATAATATTTAAGTTTGGTTAATAGTTATTTATCAATTTATTTTGATAATTGAAATTTAACCTGGACAATTACATGTCATTTTTAGTCCTACCGGACAATTACGGATCTACTTTTCTAATTCAATTCAGGCCACTTTCTTAGGCATAATTAAGTCCACTTTAAGTCAAGTTAAAATCATTCTCTTATGTATAATTATGTCTAAGTTCAAAGCAAATTTTAGTGCATAGGTCCCTAAGTCATTTTTCCTAGACAGTTATAGGTCATTTTCATATTTTATGTACACAATTATAGGTTTATGACATGCCTTTTTCTTGATATTTTGCCATGCCATTTGTATCCATTCTCACAAATTGCCATAGGCCTAAAGCCATATTGGCCTTAAAAATGTCCTTAAATTTATTCCATATAAGTCTCATAAAATATCCACATTTTAGGTCCAATAACATGCCATTTTAGGTTCCATTTTTAGGTCTATTGTACCATTCCATTTTAAGCTATTTTCAAGTCACATTTTACCTCAAATTCAACCTTTAGTTCCTTACCACTATCCATTCATTTTCATGACTCATAACTCACACATGTTTACATATCTCATGCTAATTTCACATTACACATTTCATGCTCAAAAAGCTATGCCATTCCCACACATACACACCATGCCATAACATGTACATCATGCTTTACTTACCTCATATACCTCTCTACCAAATGGCCATATACTTGCTTTTATTCACATTCAATCATGCATACACCTATAATGGCCTCATTTAGGCATACATAAACACACACCTATAACATATCATGCAAACCAAGCCTTAACATGCCTTATACATGCCTCGGCCATACTATGAAAACATGCCTACAAGCATTTTTCCATCAAGTTCACCATATAGATATACAATACTACCCCTAACATACCATTTCCCATTCAATACCCCATGCTACCATGCCATACACACACCTTTCAACCTAAGGCACCTCTCGGCTACTCATGAAAACATCATTAAACCTTTCTTTCATCACTATACACATACATAATTCATTAATTCCATATCATACACATTAAAAGCCATCCAATTCCTATATAAACCAAGCCATAACACATCACACACACATATATAAACCTCTCGGCCAATGTAACCTCTCACCATTTCATCCATTCTTTTCACCAATTCGCCACTCAAATCATTGAAACAACACACAAGTAGCATTAATACAAGCATAATTCATGTTTACTCATGCTTTAGCCATAGAATCCTTAAATTCCATACAATAATCCTACCTAAACCATATCTAATTTATCTACGACATGTTCCAAATGAATGAAATTCACATACCTACTAAAATTGTGAAGCTTTTTCTACACTTTTGGCCTATCAATTGCCTTGTTCCACTCCACTAACACCTTAACCTACATACACATGAAAATGCTTGCAATTCTATAAATATGGGGGGGAGGGGCCTTAGGACGATGAAATCCACTAGCAAAAAAAAATTAAGAAAACACTTACACACACAAAATTGGTTTTCAAGATCCCTTTTGTATAACTTGGAATATCTTGAATTTTATGGCACTTTGAGCTTAGCTATGGCCATTAAAACTTTCAAGGACTTATTTTTAATTCATCAAGGGAATTTTTGGTATAAAAATGGTGGGAATTTATTAGTGGCTTACTAGCAAAAATGAAGGAATTTCGGCTAGCTGGCATCTAGAAATGGAGGAGGAGAAAGAGAAGAAAAAAAGTGGGGTGAGTGGTTTATGCTAGGTGGAAGCTTTAAAAATTCAATCGAACCTCTAAAAATTATCATGTTAATTTTAAAAATCCTTAATTGGTCATATTTAGGGCCTCACAAAATTTCATAGCCAAATTCCATCAGTATGACAGTTAACAAACTGTCTTGATTTACATGTAAAACCTAAACTTTAAGAGAAATAGCAAATGACCTCAAAATTTAAAAATTCCTTCACCAATCGTCTCAATGGATTTTTTAACCTTCAGGGTATGGTATTTTTAGGTTTGTCCAAGCACATCCTAGGTTATTCTTGACCCAAGTCCATTTGAGCTTACAACTGATTAGATTTTGGCTTAAAATAATTAATTAGTTTTGCTAAATCATTAAATTATGTTATTTTCATCATTTTTAAACCATTTAAATTTTCATGACCTATACGCCCTATCTCGGGCCTCGTGAAGGTGATGCAGCACTCGGGGCACACTTTGTGAGCCTTAGAGGTACTGTTCACGGAGCCTTAACTTATAGGCATTACACTTCTTATATAGCACTATATGGCAAAAAGTGTAGAACTCAACTTTGTTGTAGTGAAGCAGGTAAAAATAAGTTTATGGGACCTAATTTGTTCAGTGATACTAAAAAAAAGGTCAGAATCATAAGAGAGAGATTAAAGGCTACTAGAGATCAACAAAAGTCATATGTTGACTTGAAGTGACAAAATATTGAATATGAGGTCGGTGAAAAATTGTACCTAAAGGTATTTCCATGGAAGGAGATACTCAAGTATAGCAAAGTGGGGAAATTGAGTTCGAGATTCATTAATCCATGTGAAACCACAAAATGCATGGGACTGATAGCTTGTAGGCTAGCCTTGCTACTAGAATTGCATCAAATCCATGAGTGTTCCATATCTCGTTGTTAAGGCAATATAGGTTTAATCCTTAACATGTAATACTTGTAGAGGAGATTCAAGTACAGCCAATCTTAACTTATGAGTAGGAGCTAGTGTAGATATTAGACAAAGAAGTCAAAGAACACAAGAATAAGTCTATACCACTGGTGAATGTGCTATAGAAGGACTATAAGATTGAGGAAGCCATATGAAAAAACGGAGAGCAAATTAAAGCTCAATATCTATAACTATTTTCATAAGGTAATTTTAAGGATGAAATATATTAAGAGGGGAAGGATTGTAATGCCTGTAAGTCTCAATTTCATAAATAGTATGCTCAAGGCATGAATAGTGTCTCCCTAGAGATAGAGGCACCTTATAATGGCTAAAAGGGGAATTACCAGTCATAAAACTTTGATAAGCTAAAAAATGATAAAAATGATATAATTTAAACTTTTAGAAGAGCCAATAAATTCTTTTAGGGTAAGAACTAGTGAATAGTAACCTTAGTTGACATTATGTTAAGAATGGTGTACGATGTGCCGAATAGACCTAAAAATATCATACGCTAAAGGTTAAGAATTCCAATGAGTCTATTTGTGAAGGAATTTTAATTTTTTGAGACCATTTGATATTTATTCGAAATTTCTTAATTACACAACTGAATAGTAACCTTAGTTGCCTTTGGAGACTCTAGATTTTACGGGGCCCTTAATAGGCACTATTGAGAATTTTTTGCATTAAAACTATGATATTTGGATGTCTTCCAAAATTATTTTGAATTTTTGAAATTCAAAAGAAAATCATATTAAAACGGGCTATTAGATCAACATGTGGCATGATCAAAGCCATCCATATGTTTAATATAAAAGCGTTTGCACATATGGAAGGTGTCACATGTGCCAAAGCACTCATCTTCCTCCTTTTCCCCCATAACCTTGCTGTCACTTTCTCTTTTTTCTTCATTTCCTCCTTTAATTCTAGCTTAATTCCACCAAAGTTTATATGGTTCTTTGCTTTTATAGTCTCTTAAAGCCATTCTAATTGATAGAAATAAAAAATAGAAGCTAGATTTTGAGATATGGACACTTGGTGAATAGTGTCAATTCTTTGTGTAAGTGTTCTTATTCCATTTTTTTTATTTTTCTTTTACATAGCCCTAATTGTTCTAAGGTTAACCATGTGATTAGTTCTTAAATTAGAGTTATGAAGGATTTTTGAGATTTTTCTAAACCTAAAATGATATATGTTTGTAAGCAAAAAAAAAAACTTTGGGAGGAAAGGCAACAAAAGGCATGAAGTGGTGAATTAGGGTGTTTTGATAGCCTAGCATGTGCATTTCATGTAATATATGTGTGCAATTGTGTGGGTGTATAAATGTGTGTGTGTGAAAGTTTGTATGGAAGTGCATGTATGTGTGTTGTAAAGGCGTAATGCATATGTAATTGTGTTAATGTGATAATTAAAAGCCTATGTGCATGATTATAGGTGAGAAATACAAGTGCATGTATGTGTTTAAGGTTTGGCCGAATGGTGTGAACAAAGAGAATGTTAGTGTGCAAGTGTGTTCAATGAGAATTAGAGATGTATTTAGGCTAAAAAGTGCGCATGAGATATGTTTATAATATGAAATTGACAAAGGGAAATAATAATGAGTAATGATGAATGACATGGCCTCAAAGCATAGTAAGATATGAAATGAATATGTATATGATTGAAGGTGGATATTAATTGTAATTAAACTAAGACATGTAATTATACAATGCTTAAAAGAGAACTGGGTAATATACTATGAGTAATGGAATGCTAAGTTGTAATGGAATTAATGATAATGACATAATCGGTTGATGTAACTGTAATTGAGTATGAGAAAGATAACTTGAGATTTTGAGGTCATAAAAATGACCAAATGAATAGTGACAATGGTAAAAAGGACATCGTAATGGTTAGTTACGTAACAATGAGAATATGCATGTATATGTGGTAACTGCAAGCAATGTTACGATGGGTAATGGATAACCTATAACTATGTAAAGAAATTGGTAATTAGTATTGATCCATATCAGTTAGACATCTATTGGATGGGTTGACCAGTCAATTAAGAAATTAGTAACTGCTAGGGGTTTTGGTCCTTCTAGGCCATTGCCTGTATACATGTGATGGTGGGTGCAGCCACCGAGGTTCTGATAGAGAGCCTTGCACACCCAGTTATTAGGAGGTCTATATGGGCTGATCTGCAATGTCTAACCGTCAAAATCTTATGAATAATGCTTTCGGGGCCCGAGTGATGTTCCCCGCAGTGCGAGTCATCATGATGATTGGCATATTGGTCATAAAACTTTAACGGGCCTAAAAATAGGAAAAACGAATGAATTAAAAATTTTAGCAGAACCAATAATTCGTTTTAGGTCATAAACTACCATTTTCGAAGATAAAAAGATTTTGTGTTCGGACAGCTCGAGACCCAGGAATGTGCTCGGATGATCTTGAAAATACCATACCCTTAACGTCAAAAATTCTGTTGAGCATGGTGGTGAAGGAATTAGAATTTTATGAGGTCATCTGATATTTTTTCTGAATATTTTATTCTGGCAGGTGAATGGTGCCAAAAAGTCAACTCTTGACTTTTGACCTAAAATTTTTCATGGACCTTAGTCTCATTAATTTAAGAATTTTAGAACTGAAATGAGAATTTTTGGAGCACCGGAGAATATTTTACGAATTTTTGAAGTTGAAAACCCGATTTAGGGTGAATAGTGATTTTTGCATTCGGTGGAATTTCAAACTGAAATTTTTTAAGGGAATTAGTGACAATAATTGAGAATTTTAGGAACTAGAATGGGAATTTTTGGAAGCCTTTAGAATATTTTATGAATTCTTTTCCTTGAAAGTGACATAAAAATGTAAAAAAATGGTTTAAAGGCCATTTGGCCCAAGCAATGGGTCCAACCCATCCCAAATTCTAGAAATTTCATGGTTGAACCCTTTAATATGAATCAAACTATAATCTTCCACCTAAAGACACCAAATCCATCCCCTCCCTCACCATTTTCTCTACTTTTCTCAAGCTTTCTCTCTCCTATCCACCACCTAACCCCATGAAAATTATATAAAATTGAACCCTCCATCAAGTTTAGATGCTAATTCTAGCAAGAGATTGAAGAAAAGAGGTCAAATTTGGAAGTTTCCATACTTGAGTGAATAGTGCTCAAGTGAGGTAAATGGCCCTAAACCTCATTTTTTTTATTTGTGATATAAGTAATCTATGGGATTCTAAGAAAGGCTATGTTTTCAGATTTTGATTTGGAG
>CANXYI010754653.1:0-13634 GCA_948208565.1 Hura crepitans | reverse complement strand
TTTTAAATAGGTTGAGGAAGATAGGAGCTATTGACTTCCTAGGGAGGAGGGTGGATGATGCTACCAGAGTTGAGTACTGGCTAAATAGGACCCTCAGAGTTTTAGAGCAATTAAATTGTAATGAGGTTGAGAATCTGCAGTGTGTTACTTATTTTCTGTTGAAAGAAGCTCACAACTTGTGGAACACTAGCAAGAGAAGAAAAACACCAGCAGAGTTGACTTGGGAATTTTTCCTTAAAGAGTTTAGGAAAAGATATATACCTAACTCCTATAAGGATAAAAAGAGATAAGAATTCCTGGATCTAAAGTAAGGAAGGAGAACAATGTCAGAATATGAAAAGGATTTTACTAGACTCCTAAAGTATGCTGAGGAATTTATTCCTAATGAGGAGGAGAAATGCAAGAGATTTCTAGTAGGACTGAATATGGAGTTGAGGATGTAGATATCTAATATTAGAGAGAGGGATTTTGTTGTATTAGTATTAGCAGCATACAACATAGAAGAAATGGTATAGGAAAAAAGGGACCTCTTTCAGAGAAAGAGGCAGTTTACTGTAGGAGAAAGAGGCAGTTTACTGTGGGACAGTCTAATGCAATATTAAGAGATGGGAAGAAGAGGAGAGAGGGTCAATCACAGGCACAGTCTCAGCCTAGGTCTCAATATCAGACAGGATATCAGGGGTCAAGACAAGCACAGACCTAGAGTTCAAAACAAGCTTCAACTGTTAGACCTCAATTGCCTCCTCAGGATGGTAGTATTTCGAGTATAAAGGGTAATAGAAATGGACCTCCCACATGAGCCACTTATCAAAGAAGGCACTAGGGCTAGTGTAGAACAGGTCAATATGGGGAATGCTTCCAATGTGGTTCTAGAGATTACTATAGAAAAGATTGTCCTAAAAAACAAGTAAAGGGTAATCAGACATAGACTCCTAATATTGAACCATAGAACCGAGGATAGAGGCAGAATAGGGGTGAGCAGCCTAGTGCTAGCTAGGGTACTATATCAGAAGCTCATGCTCTAGTGACGTAGTATGCTGTGAGAGCTAGAGAAGAGGCTATAACACCAGATGTTATTATTGGTACATTTTATTTATTTGATGTTCCAATTTTAGTTTTAATTTATCCTAGTTCTACACATTCATATGTATGCACTAAATAAGCACAAAATAGGGGATTAGAACCTAAAAATGTTGATGTTGATATTAGAGTTAGTAATCCTATAGGGCAGAGTGTTATTGTGAACAAGATATATAGACAATGTCCTTTAGTGATTCAGGAGTATAGTTTCCTAGCTAACTTGATTAAATTGCCTTTTAATAAATTTGATGTGATATTTGGAATAGATTAGTAGACTGAACATCAGGCCATCATTGACTACAGACATAAGAAATTAACCCTCCAGACTACAGAGGGACTGACAGTGATAGTGGACACTGAGAGACATCTATTGAATAATCTTATGTCTACTATTAAGGCATAAAAACTCCTTCAAAAAGGTAATGAGGCATACTTGGCCTATATTGTTGACATGAATGTTTCCAACTCTGACCTTGAGAACATTCCTATTGTATCTAAATTCCTTGATGTCTTTCCTAAAGAGTTGCCAGGTTTACCATCTCAGAGAGAGCTTGATTTTGAGATTGAGGTATATCTTAGTATAGCTCTAATATCTATTTCTCTTTATAGAATATCACCTACTGAGTTAAAGGAACTGAAGGTACAATTGCAAGAACTACTAGATAAAAGTTTTACCCAACCTAGTGTATCACCTTGGGGAGCAGCTGTGCTATTTGTAAAGAAGAAAGACGAGTTACTCAGGTTATGCATTGACTATAGGCAACTAAATAGAATGATTATGAAGAATAAGTATCAACTGCCTAGAATAAATGACCTCTCTGATCAGTTGAAAGGGGCAAGTGTATTTTCTAAGATTGATTTGAGATCTAGATACCATCAGCTAAGGATTAAAGAGACTGACATACCTCAAACTAATTTTAGAACCTGGTACGAGCACTATGAGTTTTTAGTGATGCCATTTGGGCTCACCAATGCTCCAACAGCTTTCATGGATCTCATAAACAAAGTTTTCCAGACTTATCTAGATCAATTCATTGTGGTATTCATAGATGACATCCTGGTGTGCTCTAGAAGCCAAAAAAAGCATGAACAGCTTCTCAGGGTGGTGTTACAGACCTTGAGAGAGAGACAGTTATATGGCCAAATTAGTAAGTGTGAGTTTTGGCTGAGGGAAGTTACTTTTTTAGGCCACATAATTTCAATTAAAGGAATCAGAGTTAATCCTAGTAAAGTGAAAGCAGTGCTAGAATGGGAACCACCTAGGAATGTCACGGAGGTGAGAAGTTTTCTAGGGTTAGCTAGGTACTACAAGAGATTTGTAAAAGGATTCTCCATCATTGCCACTCCTTTGACCAAACTAATAATAAAGAATGTAAAGTTTGTGTGGGATGATAAATGTTAAGCCAATTTTGATAAGCTAAAATAGATGATGATAGAGGCTTTTATCCTAATTCAACCTAAACAGGGTAGGGATTTTGTGTTATATAGTGATGCTTCACTAAATGGCTTAGGCTATGTATTGATGCAAGATGGAAAAGTAGTGGCTTATGCTTCAAGGCAACTGAAGCCACACGAGAGAAACTATCCTACTCATGATTTGGAGCTAGCTACTATTTGTGTTAGCTTTGAAAATCTAAAGGCACTATTTGTATGGTGAAAAGTGTTATATATATATAGATCATAAAAGCTTAAAATACCTTATTACACTGAAAGAATTGAACCTAAGATAGAGAACGTGATTAGAATTAATTAAAGATTATGATTGCATCATTAATTATCATCCAGGAAAAGCAAATGTGGTGGCTGATGCCTCAAACAGGAAATTTATGGTGACTTTGAAACCTATGAATGTCAGGTTATAGTATACTTCAGAAGATCCTATATTGGCTGAGTTGTAAGTGAAACCAGATTTTAGGCAACAGATTAAAGAGAATCAGATGAGATATGATCAAATGGTTCAGATAATTAGTAAAGCTAAATAGGGGAAGGCCACAAGGTTTGAATTAATGGAGGATGGGTATTTATACTATTAAAACAGGTTATGTGTACCTAATACATATAACTTGAGTTTATAGATACTTAAAGAGGCATATAAATCTCCTTATTCTATGCACCTAGGGTGCACGAAAATGTATTTGGATTTAAAATCCTAGAATTGGTGGCTTGGTATAAAGAAAGACGTAGCAGAATATGTTGCTAAGTGTTTGACAAGTCAGAAGGTAAAAGTTGAGCATCAAGTTCCTTCTGGCTTGCTATATCCTATAGCAATACCAAAATAGAAATAGGAGAAAGTGACTATGAATTTTACGATAGGTTTGCCTATGACTAGAGGCAAGTGTGATGTTGTGTGGATAATAGTGGACAGATTGACTAAGATAGCCTATTTTATCCCTATCAGAATGGATTACTTCTTAGAAAAATTGACTAAACTATATATGGATGAGGTAATCAGATTACATGGTGTGCTCGTGACTATCATTTCTGATAGAGATCCTTGCTTTACTTTTAGATTTTAGAAGAAGTTACAAGACACATTAGGTACTAGATTGGCTTACAACACAACATTTCATCCTCAAACTGATGGACAATTAAAGAGGATGATGCAGATACTAGAAGATATGCTGCAAGGCTATATTATTGAGTTTAAAGGTAGCTGAGATCAATACTTATCTTTGGCAAAGTTTGCCTATAATAATAGCTACTTGTACAATTTGGGAATGGCACCATATGAGCATTGTATGGCAGATGATGCAGAACTCCCTTGTGTTGGAGTGAAGTTAGGGAAATTAAAATTATTGGTGTTGAATTGATTCGAGATGCTAAAGAAAAAGTAAGAATAGTTAGAGAGAGATTGAAGGCAACAATTAATAGACAAAAATCATATGTTGACCTAAAGTGGAAAGACATTGAATATGCAATTGGTTATAAGGTACTCCTGAAGGTTTCTCCTTGGAAGAAAATACTGAGGTTTGGTAAAAAGCAAAAATTAAGTCCTAAGTTTATCGAGCCATATGATATTATCAAGAGGGTCGAACCTCTTATGTATAGCCTACCATTACCACCTGAGTTACAGTAGATTCATGATGTATTCCATGTTCCTATGCTCAGGAGGTACATATCAAATCCTTCACATGTGATTTCGATGTCGGATATTAAGGTACAACCTGATTTGAGTAATAAAGAGGAACTGGTTCGGATTTTGACTTAGGAGGTGAAACCATTAAGGAATAAATCCATACCACTGGTTAAGGTGCTATGGAGGCATCACAATATAAAAGAGGCTACCTGGGAGCCAGAAGAGTTGATGAAAGACCAATATCCGTAGTTATTCACTTAAGGTAATTTCGAGGACAAAATTTATTTAAGAGGGGAAGAAATGTAATGCTTGTGATTTGAGGCTCCGTGAATAATGCCACTAGTTATTGAGGCAGTGTGCCTAGGTTGTCTAGGTTGTCAGGTCACTTACACGTAAATTGAGGCAGTGGCACTAGTCATGAAACTTCAAGGGGCTCTAAGTTAATGAAAAAGTTGAAATTTAAAAATTTTAGCAGAACCAATAATTCATTTTAAGTAGTAAAGAATGCATCTGTGCAATAAAAAATTTTTAGGCCTAGATTGACCTGGGATGTGCCCGGACGAACTCAAAAATATTGGATCCTAAAGCTCAAAAATTCCACTGGATCCACTGGTGAAAGAATTTTTGGATTCTGAGGTCATTTGCAAATTCTCATAATTTTTTAGGTTGGCACACAAATCAAGGCAGTTTAAAACCTATCTTATCAATTGAATCTGGCCATAAAAATATATGAGCAGATAGAGGGGATTAAAATATGAATTTTAAAATGAACGGCATAATTTTTTGAGGTCTGGGTGAATTACTATGAATTTTCAAAGTTTGCCAAAAAATTGAGATGGTTTTGGGATTTTTAGGAAGTGCTAGGACCACCCTTGTCATGTCAAAGGGGACTCACACTAAAGAGGCTTGGTAAGTGGCAAACCTCACTAGACATGTGGAATTCCACTAAATGGGATGAAAATATTTCTTCCTCCCTTTCCTGCTATTGTCGATGCTAGGGAGGAGTTGTACATAGCATAACTTTCTCATTTCTTCACCAAAAATGGTGATTCCAGTTTATAAATTTGGCTTTGTCTATTAGGCACCATTGGGAAAAAGAATTAGGCAAAAAGGACTTCTCAAATTTGGAGATAAAATTCGTTAAAGCTGTATGGTTCAGACTATCTATAATTATGATCTTTAGGTGAGTTCATGGCTATTTCTCCTTCATTTCTTGTGTTTTTTGGCTACCATTTAATGCTAGATCATGCCTAACACCTATGTGATTATGTGTGTGATGTGTTTGTGGCAATTGGAAGGCAAATTAAAGTCCACAAAGAAGGAGGGAAGCTACCGTAGATACTGGATAGCCTGGTGTTCTTGTGGATTCAAGGGGCTTTTCTCACTTGTAAGTGAATTACAAGCATTTCTTTCATGCAATAAGGTGCCTAAGATGATGAACATAGTTTAGGATGGGTAGAAAGTTTAGTTTATAGATAATTTCTTAAATGTTAAAGTTAATTAAATGGCGACTTAGTGAATTAAGGAGAAATGGCCTAAGGAACTTGCAAATTGGGCTTTAATTGCTTGCTGATTTTGGTGTATATGGATGTTTGAATGGGATATATGATGCCTATAATATGAGTTAAGAATTGCTTGGCAGGTTAGAATGAGAACTATGGTAGTTGTGATTGGGAAACATGATAAGATGTACCTTTCATGCTTGTACCTGAGAGCTAACATGAATGGATTCTATGTGTGATATTTGATAAAGAACATATAAGTATATGAACCTATGAGAATTGGCTTGAAATTGGGTACTTATATGTGTAGTTGTGTTCATGGCATATATGTGTAGATGGATATTATATATTGTTAAAAGGGAATGGAATTATAAATGACTTTCCTTGTTACCTGAGAGCATGTTGATGATAATATGGCATGCATTTGAGCTTATTGAAGTATTAGGTGTGTGAATTATAGTGGTTAGACAATTGGCTTATAATGTCCTTAAATTGAACAATGCATATGGCATAATGATATTTAAATGCACTTTGAGAATTGTATCTTTAAATGACTAAAAAGGTTGAACTAAAACATATGGCTATAACCTAGAATAATTGCTTAAAAAGTGACTTGAAATGAACTATGAGAAATGAACATAAACTTGTGCCTTTAGGGCTAGATTTGAGATATAAGTATGAATGGAAATTGTGCCTATTGTTTGGCCTTAGAAGTGGCCTAGATATGGTTGGCTTTGGGCCTATGAATGTGTTTAATAAGATGTTTAAAACTGTGTTGAAATTGGACTTAAAATAGTCCTAGAAATGTGTCTTGAAAAGTTGTCAAAATGACCTATAACTGTCTAGTTGACCATTACCTGAACAAAAAATGTCACTGGACAAAAAGAGTTAATTTCCTGAGAAATAATTCTATGATAAATTATAAAATATTAAACCTTGTATATTGGTAATAATAGAACTAAAATATTAATTTGGGATTTTACCCAATAGAGATAAAATGTGGCTATACCAGACTGGCTGAAAAATAAACTATGTAATAAAATTTATAACCATATGTTATTGCAACTTAAATATTATAAGAATAGTATTGGTGAATAAATGGATTTAAAATGAGCTACTTAGCCCATTAGTTAGACACCCACTAGATGGATTGACCGGTCAACTTAAGGTTTTCGTAGCTGCTAGTTGTCTGATGTTTAGGCATTAAATATTATTTGTGGCTGGGGAGGCCTACGAGCTGATCTCCATTATGTCACACAGACTATGAGATATTATTTATAGCTAGGGAGGCCTAAGGGTTGATCTCCATTATGTCACATTCCTGATGATGTTTAATTGTGGCTTGAAGGCCTACAAGTTAATCTCTATTATGTCACATAGATGTTGAGATATTATTTGTGGCTGGGGAGGCCTACAAGTTGATCTCCATTATGTCACATATGCCGGTGCAGCGGCTGAGGTCCAGAATAGGGACCACTACACTAGTTTATTTTCCCTCTAGATCTAGTGTTTTTAAGTATGATCTTTCTAGTCAGGCCAATGAATTAAATTAAGTAAATAATTAAAATGGTCATGGAAATAAAATTAAGCATAATTGGATAATATTTTTCTGAGTAATTGAAGAAATACAGACTTAAGGGCATTTTGGTAATTTTACACATATGTAGTTAAATAAATGGATTATTGTAAAGTATGCATGCTATGAATATTAATAACTATTTTAAATAATTTATGTGAGTCAAAAAGGTTATTTCATGACACATAAATGCCTTAGGGTTATTTTAGTAATTTGGCACCATATTATATAAATTGAATCAAATGACTTGGTAAACTCAATTATTAGACTTCATATGTATGAAAAGATATAATACCATGATTTAAAAGCTTTAAGTTCACCACTGAGTATCTCGTATACTCAGGGTACTTATTTTGGTGCGCAAGTAATCAAGAGTGAAATCCTGCCTCGTGAAGTATGTAAATAAGAGTTCAGAAGATACCCTTGAAGGAATATAAAGTAAATGTTGTACAGTTTTGATATCCATTTACCTAAATGGGAATTGGGTAGAAAACATGTATTTAAGTTCTATAAATGTGATGTATATAAGTATACATAAGTTGCTGATGTAAATAAAATAGAACTATATGTTTTTCTTGTGAATGTATGTTCAGAAATGATGCTTGTTGATGATGTGAGCCTGAGGCTCTATATATATATATAAGTTTTTATCTGTGGCTTAAGGCCTATGATTGCTTTGTGATAGTTACTGGTGTTAGGTGAGAATAAGGAACTAGATAGGTCCAGGAGTTGTGAAATGTTTATAAAAATGTTTAAACAGGTTTTAAAATTTTTAGGTAGGGACACAGATAGCCATTATTCTATCGAATTTTCAAGAATATTTAGGAATGACCCATAATTATATGAAATTGGCATCATTAGTATAAATATAACTTAAGGTATAGAACCAAAGAGAAGTGAATTTGGAAACAAAGTAAGTTAAATTGATGTAAGTTAAATAAATGGTACTAGTGGCTAATATTATGATGGGTGACCTAGGAGTGCATGCACCACCTATAGGTTTCTTAGGGAATCCAGTAGGTGGGGTTACATGTATATTTTGGGAAATGCTACTCGAGTAGCTGTTATGCTTCCCGAATTTTTATGGAATTAATTACTAATTGTAAGATGGATTTTTATGTATGTTATGAGTTATATAATGATATTTAATGATTAGACTGGAGTTTTAGGAAACATTTATTTGATAAATAAATAAAATCATAAGTGTTAAGTGAATGAGGACCTGTAAAAATTTTAGGTTGGGTGACTAAGTGGAAAGTGACATACCTATTGGGTTTCTTCAGAAATTAGGTAGGGGTGTTACAACCTACTCCTATGACCAATATGGAGATCACCAAGGATCATCTCATTGATGGCCAATCATAGGAGATCATAGGCCCATGTGAATAGTAAATGAATGTGCTAATATATAGTAGGAGACCTCAAATTTTACCTTGCTATTGAGCTCTTAAATAGTAGCATAAAGTGTAGATGCTTAAAAGGAAATTGATTTAAGCATTGGCTAAAGGACTAGTAGATCATATCCTAGTTGGAGTTCTCACTTGAGCTCTTGAAAAAAGATTTTTTTGGCTATTGTGAATTTTCCTCCTCCTATTCATACCCGAAAAGGGTATTTATAGGCTTAAGGTTAAGAGTCTCTTATCCAGAAGTGATAAAGTCCTTTCAGGATTGAGAGATAGAATCTAGATATGGATTTCATACTTCTGGAAGATTTCATGTTGACAAGTCTGTGAGGGCTTAGACTACTTAGTCTGTGCGGACCTAAGTTGTATGCTTTCTCGTTAGTCTATAAGCTTTAGGCTAAGTTTGAGTTAGTCCATACAGATATAGGCTTGGACCTTTCTGGCCGGACCATGGGCCTTAGGTTTGATAGAGTTGGTTGGGCTAGCACGAACCTAGTTGAGGTTTGTCCATGTAGACTAGCGGTAGGCTAGTCCATGTGGATTAAATTTCTAATGGGCTTATGCTATTGCTCAAAAGACTATCTTTAGTTATCATCATAGGCCAAAATGTGAGAAGTCTACAAACACCAATCTTCTGTCAGGACAAAATGTACTGAGGTTCTAAGCAAGACTTTATGGATTGAGATATCTATCCTCAGCATTCTCCCATAACCTACACGTCAAACCAAAAAGCTATGTTAATAGTCTCTTTTGACAAAGACTGACATATTTAGCTTCCTAGGATTATTCTGAGTATAGTTTTAATACATACTTGAGAAAATGGTGAAATCACAGTTTAAACATACTTACAGGTCTTGTAGACTCCTCAATGGTAATTCTAGAGGTGTGTCAATGTTATTACAATTTCTATTTTCTATCACAACTTATTAAGCACACTTATGGCAAATACATATTAATTATGAGTATAAAAAGGTCCTATTCCCATTTAACATCATGTGTTTCTTATCATATCATACATATCTCATGTGCTAATAGCGTGCATTCAATAGTTATTATTACTAGTCAAATAACACTTTTCTTTGAAAGAACTTCATAAAAATAATTATGTTTTAATACTATATATGTGTCCATATCATACCATGATTTGTAAATCTTATTACTATAGTTTTAATAACTTAGGCCTTTTTCCATGTCATCACATATTTCATAATTTATTATATATTCATGTCATACCGTGACAAATAAATCATGTGCCTATAACTCTAATGATTTATGCTTAAGTCATGTCAGGATAAGATTCTTGATTCTCAAATAACTTCGTTTCTGTCTGATACTAATGTTGCTTAAATTTAGTAGAAATAACAAAAATAGAGCCTTTGGTAACTCACTCCTAGAATGACCCTGAGAAAGGGTAAATAGGCTAAAAAGTTGTAAGCTGAAAATGGCAATAAGGATGGGCTCGCCCATTTCCCTGCTACCTCTATACTGTAAGCCAAAAGATATTTATGGCCTCAGCTACTATCAACTATAATTAGCTCTTATGAAACTAATGCTGAGTTGTAACTATCGCAGATTTGCAAAAAATTCCTCTTTGGCATGCCAAAGCTACCCTAATCTGGATTCTATAAGGTTTAACTTAGGCACTAGGTTTTAAACTTAAATCATTTAAGTTTTAGTTGAGTTAGAAAACATGCATTTTGCTTTCACCCCTTCCATGCTATTAAATCACATAAACTTAGCTTTTTATTTGAAATTCAATCCTATTTTTATAACTAATAATATATGAATTGCTAATAATATAGGAAGTTATTTCTAGTCTGAGGTAATTTCTTCATATACAAAACTGAATTCACTTATTCCTGTCAATTAATTTTTTGTATATTCTCTGTATCTTACTCTTTTATTTCCTTTGTATAACTTTATTTATTCCTTAATAATTGATAATAAGCTTTATGAGTAGGTAGCTGGTATCACTAATGCATTCAAGATGTTGTTTACAATTGTACAAAGTGCCTTAATCAATTATACGACTGATATGATCTATGGCCTGTGGGCCTTAAACATAACATGTCACTTATATATAGGTGTTCATGTAGGCAGGCGTAATTACTTTAATTCCTAAGATATGCATCATAGGATGAACAAAAACATGTCACTCATATAAAAGTGTTTAAGGGCATAGATATAATCATTATAATACTTAAGATATACATTGAACAAATATGTAAAACATAG
Source organism: Hura crepitans (assembly GCA_948208565.1). Classification (NCBI taxonomy): domain Eukaryota; kingdom Viridiplantae; phylum Streptophyta; class Magnoliopsida; order Malpighiales; family Euphorbiaceae; genus Hura; species Hura crepitans. Next base: position 2,762 of record CANXYI010754653.1, on the reverse strand, counting down.
TTGCCATTAAAACAATTTATTGAGTTTACTAAAATTAAATAACTTTAAAAGGTAATTTCTTCGTGAGAGTTGGAAGATAAGGGAGTACATACCTTTCTATTGAATAGAGACAAGTTACCTGATAATGAAAGATTAATAATACAAGCATTTTGGCTCATTTCACTTTGAATAACATACGTTTAAAATAAGGTCCTTTTAGTATCTTTTAACATCTAGGGAATAACATAACATGTAAGTCCTCTTTTCTACATACCTAACATTTGTAACATGGGTGACCCATTACATGTCATATAACATCATCTTTCATTTACAAGCCATGTCATGCCATATGCTTTATCTTATCATAGTATGTATATGCTAAACCTATTCTAATGTATGTTGTTCATTTCAAACACACAAAAAACACTCATTTATGATATTTATTCCTTATCTAGCATATCAAAGCATTAAAGAATAAACTTGCATTATATTGAAATAGTCAATTTATTTCATAAAAACAAGTGATTAGTATACCTTCTCCAGTTCCTATTGAATATGCTTAGCATGGAACATGGAAATCCCACTTTATTGCTTGGATAAATATTCAAAGTTCCACTGTAACACCCTTTACCCTATTCCTAATGGAATCAGATAAGAGATGCTACCCTTTGAAGGTCACCCATTCTAATCCTACCCCACCTGATATTCATTTAACTTCTATGGAGTCAACACTCGGCTTATGGTTTTATGTTATTCTACTATCATTCACTTATTTTATACTTCTTATGTTTATAACTAACTGCTATGGTCATTTTATTGGCCATTTTTCCAAATTACAAAAATCTTGAGAGTATAATGGCTACACAGGTGAAAACAAAATTTTGACTTGTATAAAAGCACTTTTATATCCCTTATCAACACACCACACACATCCTGGACCCATCTGGTCCCCTAATTATGCATCTCCACATTAATTGTTATACACACAAGGGTCTCAAACCCGTCTCATCAAACATCACATAGACATACATAGAAATATACATATCATTTACATCCCTATCTTATTAATTATAGTCCAAACATGCCAAAAAGTAATACTTAATATGTCACACCCTTACCTGATTTTCGAAGAAACTTGATAAGAGAGTGAACTTCCCCTAAGGTCACCTATCCTCAGATTTCCCTAAGGGTCATTCTTTTAACTTCTATTAACTTATTCTGTTTTTCTATTTACATTTGAAATTTTTCCATCTATTCTTTATCCATATTTCATTACTATCAAAATAGGTAGTGAAAACCTTTTGTTTCATCATAAAACATTTTTACAAAAAATCATACAGCATAACGACTGTTTGGGTTAAAAATTGAAATTTTTCCTATCATAAAAATGCACTTCAATATATTTCATACATCATTCCTTATCTCTTAGACCCTTCTGGTCCTCCAAACTCATCAACATACATAATCACACATGCATAGTCAACATATTAAATCAGCACTCATAACCATAGGGTCTCAGACCCATCATCATAAAAGAAATGATGACAATTCAATAGTTTATATACATATTACAGACATAAAGTCATTTTTATTCATCATTCACATTTTTATAGATATTTTATATAATTCCTTTTACATCCCTAAAATCTACTACTATCTATTACATGAGTACATATCCTAACTTTACAAACAATATACAAGAAATAATATCCTAAAAACTCTATTCTTCAGCTATAAAGGCTTTCGATTTCTTATACTTCTTTAACTTTTACTTGTGTATCGGTGTTTTCTTGTACTTCTTTAACATTTACTTGTGCATCGAAACACCAATATGCTGAGTATAACTTAGTGGTGAATTTTGAATAAAATATATGCATGCTTCACACTCACACATGCATTCATGCAATTTTAGTCATTCATAGCAATTCATTTCTATTCATCAAACAATTACAACAATTCAATAATCTTTAACAGGTAATTATAGTAATATCATGCATTACATCATAATTTGTATTGTCACTAATCATTTATAGTCATTTCATATATTTTCATTATTATTTCATGCCAAGTTTTAATTTCATTTTAGCCTTTATAACATTCCTTTTATTTTTAATTAATAGACCCATACCGATAGACTACACCTAAGTATGGATAGCGGAATCCTGGTTATGTAGTTGTCCATATTTTGGACCTTTATTGTAGCTACACCTATATCATGATGTCTAGTGGTTCTATGAACCAAAACACAGCTGCACCCACCCATGATAGTTGTGCAGTGGCTCTAGAAACAAAAATGCTACTGCACCAGCCCATAAAAATATTATGCAATGGCTTTAAATAAACCATAACGGCTACACCCACCCATACTCATGATAAAATTGGTATTGATCTAAATGATCAAACCTAGCAGCTGCTTTATTCCTAGTTGATCGGTCAACCCATCCAATGGGTGTCTAACTATACGGGCCCCCTATCTATTTTTATTTTTCATTCAGGTTTATGTCATTTTCCATTATTTAAACTCATTTTTCATTATTCTTTTCATCATTCTTCTTTCCAAGTGATTTATGTGATCATTGGTCATGGAAATTTTCATTGGCTTCCCACAAAGTTTTCATCATATTTCCTCATTTATTTCATGATCATCATTAGTCACATTTTCTAAGTCTCATTGTACATACCATGTGCCTTAATTCTCATGACACACCTTTGATGTCAAATAGTCATTTTCATTAGTTTTCATTCATTTAGTTCTCATTTTCTTTACAATATTATGCCATTTA
>CANXYI010754597.1:0-10361 GCA_948208565.1 Hura crepitans | reverse complement strand
AATTTTATAAAAAATGATAGTTACCTATGAGGATTAGGAGAAAATGTTGTTATCTACACTTTAGGGCTATAAGACAACCATAAAAACTTTAACAAATGCCACACCTTACTCACCAGTATATGGAATAGAAGCTGTATTACTAATAGAAATTGAGGTTCCCTCATTAATGGTAGTCTTGGAAGTGAAAGTGCCTGAAGCTAAATGGGTAAAGGCTAGATATGAATAAATAATATTAGTTAATGAAAAATGGATATAAGTTTATCAAAAGAAGATTGTTAAGGCCTACTATAAAAAAAAGCAAGCATAGTTCCATCCGAGAAGGTGATCTTATCCTTAAATAAGCTAAGCCTCTACTAACAAACCCTAAAGGAAAATTTAAGCTTAACTAGGAAGGTCCATATAGGGTGAAGAAAGTACTCAAGCATAGAGGTGTCAAAATCATAGATTTAGAAGGCAATGGGTTATTAGAACTTGTGAACATGGACAAATTGAAGAAATCTTTCTATTAAAAAAACAAGAACAAAAATATAATAATGAGTCTACTAACTTGAAAACCCCAAAAAGAGGTGACTTAAGTAACAATTAGGACACCTCAATGAGGTGAAAACATAAAAATAGACACTTTGTGCAAAAATTAAGGGATCAGAAAGAAAATATCCAATTAAGAAAACTTACCCTAGGCTAATTGGTAACGGTAGTATTATGAAATGGCAACTAATATATTTACCAAGATTAAGCAATTTAGTTTTAAATATGATTAATGTTAAAAATTCTTGGTCATGATCATTAGTATGCAAACTTCCATTTAGTGAGAAACATTATAAAAATAATTTAACTCTAAAAGTCTAGATGTATGTTTTCTTTCTAGATATTAAAGATGTATCCTTATTCTTTCTCTTAAGTACAACTGTCCTATTATCTTTTAGTACTAATAATCCAATCATCATAGTGATCATTTATATTAATAGTAACAAACTTGTTAGAAGCATTTGATAGGAGCACCTTTCATCACATTCCAAGGGAATGAAATTAGGTAGTTGATGCCCTAGCAACCTTAATGTCTATAGCTTATCTTGCTAAGAAGGACTTGCCCAAGCCAATGTACTTCACTAAGTTAAGATTTCCAAAATACACAGGCATAATCAGTGCTATAAAGATAAACACAAATAGTGACTTGCCTTACTACTAAGACATTCAAACATACTTGGAGACTAGAGAATACTCGAAACATGTAACTGAAAAGGATAAGAGAGTACTACAAAAATTATCTACCAAGTTCATCTCTTTTTAAGGAATGCTATGCAAAAGGCTTTTTGATGGTATCCAACTCATGTGTGTAGATGAAACAGAAGCCTAAAAGACACTAATAGAAGTACATAAGGGTGTGTGTAGTCCACATATGCATGGGATAAACCTAGAAAGAAAATCATGAGACTGGGGTATTATAGGTTGAACTTGGAAATGGACTATTGCAGCTTCATCAAAAAATTCCACAAGTACCAAATCTATGCCAATCTAAGTCATCTACCACCAATAAAATTAACTAGCTTGTCTTTTCTATGGCTATTTTCTATGTAGAGAATAGACATAATAAGAGAAATAAGGCTGTCAACATCAAGAGGTCACAAGTACATAGTAGTGGAAATTGATTACTTTTTAAAGTGGGTAGAAGTTAAATCTTTTAATAAATCAAAGGTAAGGCAGATGACTAAAATTATTAAAGATATATTATCTCTAGGTATAGGCTACCACAACAAGTATTTTACACAATAAAGTATAGCTTTAGGGTAAAACCAAATAACTCTTTCAGAAGTATGGGATTGAGCAGCATAAGTCTTCCCCTTATAAGCCTCAAGCCAATGGTGTAGTAGAATCAGCTAATAAAAATGTGAAGAAAATTTTGCAAAAAGTGACAGTTACCTATAAGGATTGGGTGAAAATATTGATATTTCCACTTTAAGGCTATAGGATGACCATCGTAAGTTCAACAAATACCACACCCTACTCACTAGTATATGAAATGGAAGCTATATTACCAATATAAATTGAGGTTCTCTCACTAAAGGTAGTCTTAGAAGCAGAAGTGCTAGATGCTAAATGGGTAATGGCTAGACACAAATAGCTAGTGTTAGTTGAAGAAAAATGGATAAAATCTCTGTATCATATGTAACTATATCAAAAGAAGATTGCTAGGGCCTATAATAAGAAATTCAAGCACAATTCCATTCAAAAAGGTGATTTTATCCTAAAACAAACCAGGCCTCTAGTAACAAACCCAAAGGAAAATTTAAGCTCAACTGGGAAGGGTCATACATAGTGAAAAAGATACTCAAGCATAGAGGTGTCAAAATCTTAGATTTAGAAGGCAATGAGTTCTTAGAACCCATAAACATGGAAAAATTGAAGAAATATTTTTGTTAAAAAAATAACAACAAAAATATAATAATGAGTTTGGTAAGTCAAAAACCCTAAAAAAGGGTAGCTTAGGAAAAAATTAAGACACCTTGATGAGGTGAAAACTTGAAAATAAGCATTTTATGCAAAAATTAGGGGATCAAAAAGAAAATATCTAATCAAGAAACCTACCCAAGCTGATTGGTAATGGTCGTATTATCAAAGGGCAACTAATATATTTACCAAGATTAAGCAATTTAGTTTTAAATGCAATTAATCTTAAAAATGCTTGGTCATGGTCATTAGTATGCAAAATTCCATCTAGTGAGAAACATCTTACAAATAATTAAACTCTAAAAGTTTAGATACATGTTTTCTTTCTAGATGTAGAAGATGCATCCTTATTCTTTCTCTTTAATACAAGTTTCATGTTGTCTCTTAATATACTAATAATCCAATTATTATAGTGATCATCTGTACTACTTTCACTAGCTTTATAATCAGGTAGATGCCTTAGCATAGAATAATGTCTTCACAAATTTGGATAAGAACATAAAAAATGTAGTTCAAGCATCCACCTTGAAAGCCTAAAGGTTCAAGAGAGACTCATTGCATTAAATAAAACTATCATTGAACCCGATAAGGGACATAAAATGTTACATGCCTTAATCTAATTAATGGAACACAACATAAATGACAAGATAGAGAAAGTGAGAAAACTTCCACCAAGGACACATCTATTGAATCTCAATAAACCCACAAAGCCATCTAATCCATAGCTCCAATGTGCTAAACTTTCTTTCAAGTCTCCTTTCACAATAATGATTTGGAACATACTTGATTTGTATCTTTTTAGGAGGCATAGCAAGCAGCTTCAATTTCTCCTGTAAAAAAAAGAGACTATTACGTTAGAAAATTTAAAAAGGACCACCTAAGCAAATTTTAGGCAAACTCACTAGTGTGAAAACCCTCATGGGCATGTTAGGCAAAAATTAGGGTGAAGAAAAGAAAAGCTAGAGGAAAAACCCAAATAGGCTCTTTAAGTAAAGGAATAAACCTGTAAGAGCAGAGGACTTCCAATTAAGGAGTTGATGTCACCTTTCTTTAAGGTATCCCACTCTTAGATAGTCTTAGCCACTATGACCCCTAAAAGGATTATTCCTAGAGTAGACTTCAGTCATAATTTAAAGCACTTTATAGTCACAATGCTTGTCTTCATAAGTGACAACCAATAAGTCACCAAGCACACACAACATGACAAATTTTGCCCATTCCATGGAACCAGGTGAAAGTTGGCCAATAAAATCAAGAATTATCTATAAAGAAATTAGACCTACTCTTGGGATAATCTTTTGATCTGCTGAGGGTAAAACCCCTAAGGCAAGCATAATGTCTATGGGGTAATGATCATCGAAAGATAGGATAGTAAAAGGAATATGTGGAGAAATGTCAAAGTTCATGATAGTAACAAATTCCTCAGGTGTGGGAATAATCTCTTAATGATTGAAGATGAATACATGAAAATGGGATCATAGTAGTGAAGAGTGGCACAAAGAATATTGGCGTCTATCTTTACCCTCCTCAAAAACCTAAGAGCAGAAAATGGAGTAAGAATTGGAGAATTCCAAATGGCATTAGAATCCAAAACTCTAAACAATTGATGGCTAAAAGAGAGAGACATAATGAAGATGGTAGGAATGGCTTGAAAGAATGGTATTATCGGCACTAAAATAATGTTATTCTTAACATTACAAGGATAAGGAACCCTAAACATGTGAGGAAAATTGTGCGAACTACAAAACAGATGTTATTGATGTCAATGTCCACACGGACCACTTTTTAAGTACATCCACACTGACATTTATCAACCAAACATGAGCCATACAAAAGACTAAGTCTACACAAAACATAATAGCAAGAGAAAATGAGTCTGCACGGATTATCCTTTTAAGGATAACACTTTAAATGCCAAAAAGGTGTTTGAGCTTTTGGAAAACTAAGGATTTAGATAGGAAAGGCAAGCAACAACCACTTGATTAAGGATATCAAAGTTCTTGGTATCAAAGTAGTACGTCAGTCCTTATTATATGAGTTTAGGATTGTTATATCTTTTGATGGATCTTATGTGAATTACAGACATCTTTTGATGGAACCCATGTGAATTATAGACATCTTGTCATACTATGTGACACCATAGTCCTTTAATGGCAATCACCCATCATGGTATTAATCAAGATAACGCTAGATCTAGGATGAGATGTTCATTAAAGGCCCTTAAAGTAGAGAGATATTTAGAAGACTACACTCTATATCTCAATAATGAAATATTAAAGAATGGTATTGAGCTTCAGCTCACTAGTTACATGGATGGTATGAATTTTAGCTTAGGAACTTCTTACCATAGAGGATGTCATATGAACGAGATGTAAGGATTTTCTTTATATACTTTTGATAATAGTATTTTTGTTGTAAAAATTTCTATGTATCACATAAAAAATGTAGTTAAACAAATAAAATATACATGTTATAACAAATGTTCTAAACATATGTTTATACAAAAATTTTAAGGCCCTATTAATAAAAGAACTAAAGCTACCATCTACTTCATTCTTTTTCATCACTCTCCATGTCCTTGTCATTCGAAGAGAGCACTAATTTCTAAAAAATCTTCAATGCCCCTAATTTCCTCCGAACATCATAAAGCATAGCTATCCTTCTAGTTAACTCATTCTACAAAGAGGATGAGGGAGCAACATATATCATGCACATCATGCATGTCTTGCACACATGTATACTTAACTAATAATTATAAGAAAAGACTCATAATGAGAATACATATCTCATCCATCATCACTTGCTTGAAAATCCTCCATTACCTGAGTTGTCCTCTCAACTGGAGCCCTTCTAACCTGGCAAAACCCAAGCAAGAAAATGTCATTCGCAATTAAATCAATATATCAAACAAAAAAGGTCACAAGGTTATACTAGTGTGGTATTTTTTGGATCAAAAGGCACATGCCAATTATCCTTGATATAGAGGTGCATAGAGGTTAACTCTCTATCAATGTTGTATTGCATAGAGCTCAGCTCAGGTACATCAATAAAAGTGTAAAAAACTTCACTAAGCATTGATAAAAAGCTAGCACCTGGAGTTGAAGCTCACCCTTAAGAGTACACACTAAAGGAGGTGAAAATTGAGGTCCCTAGGAGCTAGGAGTTATCCTTGCCTTTTTCCTAAAAGAAGAAAGCTTAACCTCAGAAGTAGGAGCAGAAGGCTATAAAGCAAGATACAATCAGAAACTACATTTATTTAAAAGGCAAAATAAGAATACTTGAAGAGCAAAGGCCGAAGTATAGGATACCTGAGGAAGCAAATGAAATGGCCCTTAAGAAGAATAATCTCCTCCTTCACTATCCACTAATATATCCTCGGGCACACCTATAGTCATACCTTACAAAAACTTGAAATCATATATGTACCTCCCAAATAGCATGGAATTATGAGGATAATAAGGAATGTAGGATGCATTAGGACCCATGTGCCAACTCAATACCCTTTCTCCTAAAAAAAAAAAGAATAGGCCTATAAGGTCGTTAGCAAAATCCTCTAAAAGGATAGCTCTAGAATAAAGCAAAAGAAGTTAAACATCTCCTCAATAGGGAAGACCCATCATGCTAAGTCAATCTATAAAGAACCAAGTAAGCATAAAATTCATAATAAATGAACTAAACTAACCAAAATGTTTACATATGTAGGGTCACTTATATTAGTCTAAGATTAAGAGCTAAGGTACTGATGATGATGCACCAAAGACAAGGCATTCCAAGGCCCTAAGGATGGATGAATCCACCTATCTATCACCAAATATCAAGGGGGATATCTAGTTCACATGGGTATGGCAACAAGTGAAGCTTATAAACCTAAACCTATGAGAAGCAATGTCTGAATCAAAAGGAAAAGAACTCACAAAGAAATGGAAAAAACCCATAGGAATTGCTTACTAGAATGCCTAAAATAATGCCCTAAATAGAATGATAACTCTTTTTAGTTTGAGCTACCATGTCTAAGCTCTTGTATAACCATCCGAGTGAAGAGAAGCACTAGTTTTATGAATTGATGCTTTCAATTTGCTCCAAGATAGGGAGGAACCACTAGCTCATATTGCCATTATCATTGGCAAACAACATGGTCCCCAAGAGGTACAGGACAAAGCAATAAGTATACTAGTCCACTTTAGGCTAACTAGTAGGAGCAGTATCAACCCATTGCTTATACAAATTTATGCACTGAATGCTACCAGAATGGTTTTGGGGCAGGAATCCTAACAAGCTCCATACCTTCTAGAGTCAAAGGGAAAGATAACGATAACTAGCATAAAAGTAATCACTTATTTAAAGCATGGCATGCTAGTAATAAATGCCCAATCAAATGGGGGTAATCGTTATTTCTCTAAAAGACATATGAAAGGTGTGTATAGAGTTTATCCACTAGTCAAGTAAGGTTCAAGTGCCTAAAGGTCCCTATAAAAATCTCCTCAGACAAAGTGATCTATGTAGGTTTGAAAGCCCGTCACTCACCCTATCCTTAACCTGAACAAGTATCACTGAATGCCACTATTATGGACTAGACAAGGTACCCCTACACTTAAAGTTCATCAACATGAAAAGGTAACATAAGGGAATGATTAGTGTCCGCATAGACTAGCCATAAACAAGACTTAAAGTCGCATCTACATGAACTTAAAACAAGCATAATCTAAAATAAAGTTTGCATAAACCTTTACAAACAAGAGTGCACAATAATCATAGAATAGACAAATGCATAAAAGGCATAAAAGGGTTCAAATAAAGTCTATATAGACCCCAATAGCAACATAAAAAGATGTTTACATGGACTAGCTACCCTACCATATATAGAAATATAAAATAAACATCCTTAACACCTCTATGAATTTATACCATGGACAAGGTCCACAAAGACCAAACATACCCTAACCAGACCAAGTCCATATGGACTTGTGAAACTAGAATAACGAAAATGGCAAAGAAGAAAACTCAAGACAACAAAAAAAGCACAAAAATAAAGCTAAAAGGATAGATACCAACCTAAGGGTAGACCTCTAAGCAAGCATGATAGACAAGGTTTGCTAAGACATGAATTGACTGGCTATAGTGTATTTCATTCACCAGAGCTGCATTTTAGGGTAGTTAATAGACAATGAGGGAAGAAAACCGTCCAAAATGGGTATCAAAATGTCTATTAGCAAAGGCAGAGGTGGAGAACCCATTGTCGATAAAAGTAACAGTGTTGTCAGAGTCCCTTTGACTACTATAGCATCACCATAAGAAGAAAAAAAGGAATTAAAAGATGAAGCAGAGGCCATGAAAGGTCTTATCGAAAGAAAAATAGAGAGAATATAACTAAGAGGAGAAAGGAAAAATGAAGAAGAAAGATTGACGATTTTCAATCTATCACATAATGTCTGCATAGACTTACTTACATGTGTCCACATGGACTAATACTCTAGCCCACATTCCTTTAGCCTATAGTCTGCAAGGATTAGCCTTATGAAACCATGGCATCATTTGCATAGACTTATGCTCTAGCCTAATTTTCAAAGGCCTGTAGTCCACACAGATCATGCTCATGGGCCTATTAGTTAATGTATGTAGGTTTATTGACTAAAATGACCTATATAGTTTTTAACAAATCAATTTTTCTTGTATTTTCACATTTGGGTGCAAACTCTCATTCATTTTTGTGCCTCATTCCATTCTAAACATTGATATGATTATTTCTATGCCCTTTTGGACTAGTGTTTTTAGACACCTTAGACAAATAAGGCTGTGCAAACTTAGGAGGTGATCATTAACTAATGGATAAATAAATTTGTTTTATTCAATTTTTTGAATTAATAAAATAAATTTAACCAATCATTAAATTAAGTTTTTTTGTTTTCATTTAATTTTGAATAAACTAATTGGATTTAACCTCATTTTCAGTTTAATAACATATGTTTTTTCCATATAGTCATCTTTTTTATGTTTAGAAAATGCATACATGGTCAAAAGTGTGTTATTTTAGCTAGAAAAAAAATGGGTCAATCCATTCAATTTCTTTTCAAAGTAATAATTCAACCATTTTCTTTCAAAATTCCCTAGTGCATTCAATTGTTTTCAACATAGCATCACTAACTAACCTAGATGAGATGCTATTTTGTCATTAAAAGTTGAAAAATGAAGACTCAATAGAAGAGAATGAACCTTCCAACCCTCGTAAGCTATTAATGTAAAGATTAGTTGCCTTAAACATTAGGTCACCTCTTTCATCCATCTTTATCCAACAAACTAACCTGAAATAAGGTTTGTTGAAGAATAACATTCAAATAGAAATAAAGATCAATAATTATCTTAAGAAAATAGGGCTTGTTTGCTTTAAGCATCAGCTCTACCCCTTTAAAGAAAGGAACGAGCCATAACTTTTTCCTTTTGTTGGAGATTTTCAAAATCCTATTTCTTAGCATCCATCACTTCATGGATAACTTTAAGCTGATCCTTAGAGGATTACCTTGAAATTCTAACTCTTCTTAGATATATTCAAGCATCAACCCCATCTCCTAAGGAAAGGATGCTAATAACAACCCTTCACTCGTGCAGCTACAGATTAAACCTCAATACTATTTGGATTTAACTCCAACTTAATCAAACATTTTTTTATCACTATTTGACAAATTTAGCCTCGTGTTAATCCAAAATCATCCAAACCTTATCACCATGTGTAATATGTGGGATTCAACTCAATGTTAATCGATAGCTTTCTTGACCTTTCTTCTCAAGTTCAGCTCTATGTTAATTCAAAATTTATCACTTATTTCTTCTCAAATTCAACTTTACGTTAATTCGACATGTCCAATCATTTCTTTTATATGAATTTAGCTATTATAGTAATCCACCACTTATCCTATTTTCCCTCGAATTCAGCTACACGTTAATTCACAATATTATTACACATCTTGTGACACCCCCTACTGGATTCCCAAAGAAACCCAATAAGTGGTGCACTTCCCGCCAAGTCACCCATCCTAAAATTTCTCCCATGGTTATTCATTTAACTTTTACTAATCTCACTCTAGATTATGCTATTTGACTCCAAAACCTGTCCAGTCAATTCCTATAATCCATTTAGGTTAGAATCAATATGATTCAATCATTGTAGAGGAAATCTACTAACACTCAAGTAACCCCTAGAGCATAACAGCTGCTCAGGTCCTAACCCAAAATTTTAAACGAGCATTTTTAACACTTCTATTAACACTTAGACCCATCTAGTCCCCAATTCTCTACCTATCATCATTATCATCTAATACACATCAAACTCAAGCCTCAAGTTGTAGATAAAACATGCATAAATAGAGCCTCAGGCTCACATCCACATCACACATCACATCTATCTCATACATTCACAAACAAAACATATAGAAATACTTTATTTACATTAACAGGTTATATTCACCTAAATGCATTACATATCCAAAGCTGGCATACATGTTCTACCTAACTCCCACCTAAGTACTTGGATACATGAACTGTACAATAATTACTTCCAATGTCTTCACTTGTATCCTCTGAACCACTATCATCATGCTTTACGAGGTGACTTCCCACTGCTGTGCACCTATGCACTAAAATAGGTACGCTGATTATATAAAATACTTAGTGGTGAACTTAAAGAAATTTAATCATGGTATAATATCATTAATTTACCTGGGTAGTTTAAGAATGATTTGTACTTGATTACATAACTTAATTATTCACTAGGGTGCCAAATTACTAAAATATCCCTAAGGTATTTATCTAGTCTGAAAATAGCAATTTTGACTCAGTAAATCATTTAAGACAAGTATCATTATTTTTAACAAGCATACTTTACCAAAATTACTTTATTTGCTTATATGTGGAAAAATTGA
>CANXYI010754557.1:0-10124 GCA_948208565.1 Hura crepitans | reverse complement strand
AATATAATTGTTTGTAGTTTATTTTCGTTGTTTATATTTTAGATTTTAATATATCTAAATGGTTCTAGCTATTTGTCATTTTTTAATATTTAAATTACTTATATATATTGAATATTTTTCTGTAAAACAAAAAAACATTTTTTCACATTAATAAGTATTGTTGTTATCCTAAAAAAAAAAAACCAAAAAAAAAAGTCTTGTTAAATATTGGAATATTATATATAAACACATATATAAATATTAAATCAAAACCGATCTAATCAATAAATGGAATTCGAAAAGTCATATTTCTTTTAATTAAAAATTTTGAATTCAAATTTTAATTAAGTAATATATTTAAATACATAAAAGTAAATGTTCAAACCATTTATATATTTATTCATTAAATACGAATTTGAATCGTTTGGCTGAATAATAAAATTTAAATATAAATATTTAAAAGATTAAAATATAAAAAGATGTGCTGAGAAAAAGCATATTGCTTAATATGAATTATTTAATTTAAAGTTAGAATAAAAAAATATAAATATAATATACTAATATTATGCACACATAAGTGAGATATTATATATTCATGAAATAGAATTAAAAATTAGGAGTTGTAGGGTGACCTCACCACAAACTTCAAATATTTTTTTTTGTTTTATTATTTACTATTTTTTAAAATAAAATTAGTAGGATTAGATTATTAAGCATTGTCGGTTTAGCGGTGGTTTTATTACTTAGATTCTCTTTTCAATGACTAATTCAATTAATTCTGGCTATTACTATAGTTGGATTTTAAAAATAGTATCTAAAATTTATTAATTTGAATATTGAATTATTCATAAAAGAAGTTAAAACGCATTCTCTTGAATATTTTTTATTATATATTTTTTAATTACAGCAAATAATAATAACAGCATAATGATATTTATTTTGAGTTCTAGCAAACTAATAGTAAAAACTTTTGTTAATTTTTTTAAGTGATTTGAATAAGATAATTCTAATATTTAAGAGACTTAAATATTATTTTTCCCTCTTTGGTTTTAATCTTAAAATATTTTTAAGTGTACTGGATCTATATTTTATTTATAGATCAAATTACTAATAAACACTAAAGGGTTTCCTTAATTACATAAATAGGGCATGGGATCAATGACATCAAATTGTGAGGAACTAACAAAAAAGGAAATAGGCTTCAATACAAAACCAATCTCAAAAATTAGGTGATAATTAAATATTTTAAAGCGCTTTATCGCTTTGAATCACATCCTGTTGTGGTCTTAATATCACAATCGGTGGCTCTCATACCATATTAAGAAAATGGACTCGTATCTAACTCACCCTAAAAGCTAGTTCAAAGAGAGAAAATTGCATATGCCATTATAAAGAGCACAACCATCTTATAATTAACCGATATGGGATATTCAACACATCCGTCTAAAATTTTAATTAATTAAATTAATAAATTTTTAAATATAAAATAGTATAAAAAATAATTATAAATATGTTGGGTAAGGTGTGACCTTTTAATTAATTTAGAAGCAGCGAATGGATGGAGGAAATAGAAACACATACAATAGCTTCTTGGAGTATGCTTGCTTAGCAAAAGGACATACTCCTTATGTTTAGTTGCTATCTTTGTTTTTTTTTTCTTTTTTTGGGGCATCTCCACCCATTTTATTCACCTCAAGATAGGGCAATATGCAATGAATTCACTTTATATATATATATAAATTTTTTTTTATAAGGTATATACGAATATTTGAGTTTGTAATGCTTTGTCTTTTCAACAAGACTTATCCCTTTCAATTTCATGCCATAATTACATGAATTATTGATGTTCTTTTGATATATTGGGACAATCCTCTTTGTCCATTTTCTTCTTTCTATGTCCTTTTTACTTTTTCATGTAGTTATGATCACTTATAATTATTCTTTTAGCTTTAGAAAAAAAAATAATTGAACTAATTACATAAAAAGATAATTATTTTTATGAAGTTAAAACTCAATTTTTATACAAATCATTTGATGCAATTTTCTTCTATATCATGAACTTGATCTATAAATATAAGGGTATTCAATGAGATTCGAAGTTAAAACTTTATAATTTTAAGTATATAAATAGTATAATTATGCCGTCATAATCAATTATTTCAAGTGTATGATAATCTAAGTTTCTTTAAGTATGTCACGGGTTTAATCTCGCATATGTGCATAAAAAATCGTCGCTTGAGAAGATAAGTTAATCCAGTCGATTTAAAGTGTTCGGACTAAATATTAAAAATTAAATAAAAAAATACAATATTATCAAAAAGGAAAAGTAAAAACACAAAGCTTGTGGATTATTTCTTTTTCAACTCCCTTCCAAAAAAGAAAGAAAATGCTTCTGTATTTTACTCGTAAATTTTCTTTTCTTTATTTTTTTTTAAATTTTTGTTAAGGCAACTATTATTTGAAGAACATAAACAGGTGTTTGCTAACATGATAAACAACGAAAAATTATATATTTTTTTTTGGTTCAACTGTTCAAAATGTTCAAATTAATAAACAAACAACTTGTTAGTCAGTCAAATTAACAAATAAATAACTAATTAAGTGGTACCTTTCAATGCATTTTTTTAATAAAAAAAATAATTAAGGTACCTTTCAAATAAGCAACAGAGCCAATGCTGCTCTATATTTTTTTTTGTTATTTATTTATTTTTAATTATTGAACAATAAATATGACTGTCTAATACACACACACACACAGAATTTTCTATCAAATTGTTTATATTTCTAATTTCTATCAATTCCAGTATACGGTCATGAACTCTAATAGTCAAGTTGTGATAATTTAATAAAATCAGATTCTTAGACTTTTTATTATAATATTTCATAGCAAGACTATGTATGATATATATATAAAATAATTTTTCCTAATTTTATTCAAAAATCAAATTAATAATATAATATTATTTCAAAGAAGAATATCTTCATACGTAATAAATAATTATTTTTATAAAATATCACCCATAATTCTAGCAATGACATAATTGATTAAATAAAAATTATAAAACCGTAACAGCCTAAAAGGTAAGTAAATCTCATCATGTATTATAATTAAAATCAATGAATCCCATTCTTTTATTATTATTATTATTATTAAAAAAAAAGCTTTCATCATATATCATAAATACATTAACCTTTTAAACTAATTAATTAATTAAAAAAGGTAATTCGTATATTTCAATAAAAGATTTTTTTATATATCCGTTTACCAAATTGCCATATTCATGCATCCTTCAAAAAGATAGTAATTATTATCTCTTTCTTTTCTTCCCCTATTCTGCGGTTTTTGTTTTCCCTTTTGCAGTCTGTATCCTTTAAATTTATGATGCAAGGCAAAACAAACCTTATCCTTTGCAGATGCCCTTTTTCTCCATTTAAAACACATAAATTTCACAAAAATAAAATATTAAATTTTTTAAAACAAAAATTAAAAATCGGTTTGAATCGGATTAGTTCATGAGTATTATTTTTTTCATTCATAATATTCGGATTTGAGACCAAGTAAGGGTTTCTTTCCCTTTATTTATGACCTATTATGATATTTTTAATTGAGATTTTGAAATTTAATTTAAGTTGAGTGAATAAATTATTTTTTTATTTGAAAAATTCGATTTTAATATTATTTAAAAGAAAAAAAAATGTTGTAATATGTCATTCTCACCTCATTTTGCATTATGAAGGTCCGCACATAATTTAAAACAACATTGAATTTTCGTTTTCGTTTTTTTATTTTTTTTCTCACTCCATCGTTACATGGACATGATTTAAAAAAAGAAAAAGAAAATATAAATTTCATCACGTAGGAGGTTTGTGTTGGATAGTTTTATACAATATAGATTTCTAAACAGAAGCCTAAGCATGTGTCTCACGTGCAGTGGTATAACAGCGAAAACTGCCGCTTCAGCCGGCACCCCATCGCCATCAATGAGCGACACTTGTACCCGAAAAGCAGCCGCGTGGTTGCCTGACGCGTCTCATAACCCCCGGCCCTTCCCTTCTCCTCTTCTCGTCTCTTCCAATTTCCTAACTCCTATTGCTCCGCTGACATGGCGTTCAGCCAACCCCACATGCCACCCTCATTTCTTCCTTCGTCTACGTGTTGTGGGCCCTCCTCTGTCCCCTCTACCCCCTGCATTTATTTGTCACCAATTAGTTTTTATTTTTATTTTTTTTCATTTTTCTCCCATTTTTCTTCCGTCAGCTCCCTTCCAATCTCCTTCTCGCCTTGTGGGCCCCACTCTTACATGGCCCGTGACGTGGCTGCTTTCCATGGCTTGTGACTTGTGAGCCTCTCCCACTATATAAACCCCCAAGCAGTCATCACACACACACACCACAAAGATCTTCTTTTCCCATCATCTTCTGCTTCTTTTGTTTCTTTAGCTTTCAAAATTGAATCAGTTTCAAAAATAACAGTAAGCCTTTCTTATCTTATTATAGCTTGGTGTTATGGCGGTTGAAGATGTTCTTTCATCGCCGTTGGGTCCACCAGCGTGCGAAAAGGATGCAAAAGCTCTGCAGTTCATAGAGGAAATGACCAGAAATACTGACAAGGTTCAAGAAAAGGTGTTGGCTGAAATCTTGAGCCGGAACCACGATGTTGAGTACTTAAAAAGGTTCCAACTTGATGGTGCTACCGATCGTAAAACCTTCAAATCAATGTTACCCGTTATTACTTACGAGGATCTTCAGCCTGAAATCCAACGTATTGCTAATGGCGATCGCTCCCCAATCCTGTCTGCTCATCCCATTTCTGAATTCCTCACCAGGTAATTCAATTAATAATAATTAAGCTCTTTTTAATGTATTTCTCGGTTTATGAAATTTGATTCTTCTTGGGGTTGGCTAATTAATTTTTGGGAAATTTTTACAGTTCAGGGACATCAGCAGGAGAAAGGAAGCTGATGCCAACAATAAAAGAAGAGCTGGATCGTCGACAATTATTGTATAGTCTACTCATGCCAGTAATGAACTTGTGAGTGATTTTTCAAGGATTTATAATTAATTATAAATCACATCATTCATTAAATTCTCTCCACATGCACCATGTTATATGTCAAATTTTCCTAATTAATTATTCTCCTGTAATTATTAACAGGTATGTTCCTGGATTAGACAGAGGCAAAGGCCTATACTTCTTGTTTGTAAAATCTGAAACAAAAACTCAAGGTGGGCTCCTGGCTCGCCCTGTCCTTACAAGCTATTACAAAAGTGACCATTTCAAGACTCGTCCCTACGATCCCTACAATGTCTACACTAGCCCAAACGAGGCCATTCTTTGCCCTGATTCATTCCAAAGCATGTACACCCAGATGCTCTGCGGCCTCCTAGACCGCCATCAGGTCCTCCGTGTTGGAGCGGTTTTTGCCTCCGGCCTTCTCCGTGCCATCAGGTTTCTTCAGCTTCACTGGCTCCAACTTTCTCAGGATATTGAATCAGGAATTATGAACAACCGCATCACAGACTCTTCTCTTAGGGACTGCTTGGCGAAAATCCTGAAACCGAATCCTGAGCTTGCAGAATTTATCAGATGTGAATGTGGGAAAGAGAATTGGGAAGGGATTATTACAAGAATTTGGCCCAACACCAAATATCTTGATGTGATTGTTACTGGTGCCATGGCTCAGTACATTCCTACTCTTGATTATTACAGTGGTGGGTTACCTTTGGCTTGTACTATGTATGCTTCTTCAGAGTGTTACTTTGGGTTAAACCTTAACCCAATGTGTAGACCCTCCGAGGTGTCTTACACCATCATGCCGAACATGGCCTACTTCGAGTTTTTGCCTCATCAACAGGGTTCGAATCCCGAGTCAAACCCAAAACTCGTTGACCTTGTTGATGTTGAACTGGGGAAAGAGTATGAGCTTGTCATTACCACCTACGCAGGTTTGTACAGATACCGAGTTGGTGACATCCTCCGAGTCACCGGTTTTCACAACTCAGCTCCGCAATTCCATTTCGTAAGAAGAAAAAACGTATTACTCAGTATTGATTCAGATAAAACTGACGAAGCCGAGTTACAGAAGGCGGTGGAGAATGCTTCAAAACTCTTGCGCGAGTTCAATACAAGCGTGGTTGAGTACACAAGCTATGCAGACACAAGAACGATACCCGGTCATTACGTTATATATTGGGAGTTACTAATCAAAGACCCCGCTAACTCGCCTAACAAAAAGGTAATGAATCAATGCTGTCTAGCAATGGAAGAGACATTAAATTCAGTGTATCGACAAGGTCGAGTAGCGGATAATTCAATAGGGCCACTAGAGATAAGAGTGGTTAAAAATGGTACATTTGAAGAATTGATGGACTATGCAATATCAAGAGGGGCATCAATAAATCAGTATAAGGTACCAAGATGTGTGAAATTTACTCCAATTATGGAATTGCTTGATTCAAGAGTGGTATCTACACACTTCAGTCCTTGTTTGCCACATTGGACCCCAGAAAGAAAAAGCTAATGATGATAATTAATGGAAGAAAATATCACTAGCCATGGCAAATATGTAAGATTGTAGAATCTTGATAATTTTTTTTTTCTCTTTTTTTTCCAATTGGGAGCTAAGTAGGTTTTGGAAGAAAGGGCAAAGTGTAAGTTTGATAAGGATGTTTTCAAGGGTCAGGTTTTGTGTTGTGGTTCAATTAATCAAGTGGAAATGATGTGACCCATAATGTTTTTCTAATTAAATCTTACTTTTAATGTAATAGATACAAACCATAGTTCTTTTCACTTTTTGAGTTTTAACTATATTATTATTATTATTTGAAAAAAATCATACGTAGAATTTAAATTCATTTTTTCTTATATAAATACATTATTTAAGACGGATAAAAATTAATTCTTAAAAAATAGTGTATGATTCTTGAATTTAATTCAATTTTAGTATTGGCATAAAATTATAACATACTTTTACAATGAAAATAAATAAAAAAAAATTGATAAAATTTTAAAAATAGAAAAATATCTGAATGATTTGTCATTAGGCCTATTAGAATCTACATTTTTTAAAAAAAAAATAGAAAAATAATAATAATAGTAACATTTTTTTAATCATTGTTTGTTTCTTGCAAGATTCTAACAACTACAAATTTATAATAATTACCTGTCAACTTAGGCAGGAACACATAAACATTTTCCCATTTTTTTCTATGCTGAATTTATGGGTCAACATTATTCTTATCTAGGATTGGATGATCGCTTCCTAACCACATAATGACAAATAAAACCTAAAAAATTATTTTTAATTAATTTGTTCAGTCAATTATAATATAAATGTATATAATATTTTTTTGAAAATAATTATAGGAACCAGAATCCACCATTAATAAAGGTAAAAAAGGGAGATAGAAAATTACAATTTTATGCTATAGAAAATGAATAAATGGAAAGAAAGTATTATGCCTACCAATTGAAGACTTTTTGGGGCAATTATGGCTGCTGGCCTATTAATTCTCTAAACTTTTGAAAATATCACTTATATATTTTCTCACAAATAAAGTCAAATATAATATATTATGATATAAAAAAAATATATTACTTTATAAATATGTAATTTTATCGAGCGTTCATCTACTACATGAAGTACAATTTACGATTCAATTTAATAATTTTAAAAATTAATTTTTAGTATAATAGTAATAAAAAAATAATTAAATTCTGATAAAGAATATTGGTAATTTTCCAAGTCAAGTTCTAAAAGTCTTTATGTGTGGGATGTCCATTTCTTCTCTTTTTGCTTTATGAAAATTGTTAGGATAAGTTGGATTATCTTGTCTTGCTTTAAGGCATCTTAATTATAAAATTGTTGATGCCGACACTTATTTTCACTTTTATTTTTTTTACTTTTTAAAGAAATTTATCAAAATTGTGTCCACTCATGAAAAATAATGACATTAGTATTAGTTGATGAGTGAATCAGCAAAACATTCATTGAAAATGGTACTTTAATATTTGACCCCCACCAAAATTTACATATGCCAATGCCACCTTACAATATGTGCAATTTCTTTTTTCCTTTATTTTTCCAAAAAAAAAAATCAAATGACGTTGAAATTAATTTAAATAATTGGGACCCGTGTAATTTAACAGTTTAAAATAATTGATAATCGATGATCGATAATTGATAGTGGAAAGTTTATAAATGTTTGGTAAAAATTTATCAATGATAATTATTTACATGTCAAATTACTTTTAAAGATATCTCTTGAGTATTTTTATTTTTAATATGTTATTTAATATAGATAATGACAAGTTTAAAAGATGATTTTATACGTATAAAAATATATTTTTATTACATAAAAAATTAAGGCCATAATTATTTTGATTATTATTTATAAGATTTTAATATATATATTATTTATTGATGTAAAAAAATAATATGTAAGCATATGTAACTTGTAATTAATAAAATAAATATTATAGTGTAAATAAAAAATAAAATATAATCGATTTTTGAATAATTAGAAAAATGTCTAAATCGGAGTTTTTGAAACCGTAACTGATTAAAGACAAAATTCGCAATCAGTAACTGATTTAAAAAGCTTACTAAATACGTTTGAGACAGTAATTTGATGCATAACTTCTATCAACTACTTGAAATCTCTAAACTAAACAGCTTCTTAAATTTCAAATTGGTAGTTCACTAGTAATTTACTAATTTTTCATTTACGATTAATTAACAGTCAGAAATAATCAAATAAATTTAATTAGACTTCTAGAAATCTATAATCTTCGTACGAAAAGGGTAATTTAAGGATTAAAAATTAAAATTATAATAGGGTTCATCATTTTTTATCACACTACACGAATTTCGACCATTAAATACTACTCATGTGCTGAGATGCTAATTGAGACTTAAAATTGAAATTAAATTTCAATAACGAGATTTATCAATATATAGAAATTAAGTTAAAAAATCATAAAAAATAAAAAAAAAAATTTTATTGAGATGGATTTTAGTAAAGTCTATTGATCCATTAACTAGAATAAAAATAAAAAATTTTCCATTTCTATTTATTTATTTTTTAAAATTTTAACATCAAAATCATACTAAATTTTGGCCCCTACTTATCAACAAAACTCAGCGACCCCACTACCTAGGAACACTTTAATTTGTCGTTATTTTCACTCATATATCAATTTTTTTTTGATATATTGTAAGTATTGTGTGATTGTAAATAAATTATAGAATAAATAAATAAATTTCTCATTTTTTAAAATTTTTTTGGCCAGCTATCAAACTGGTTGATAATTGCTTGTGCATTAAATGCAAGATGACTAGATTGAACACCAAAAATTTTAATTATCACTCTTGTGAGTTGTAATTTGCTAGCTATATACACCCACATATCATATCAAAATAAAGAAATATGTTGGATATTTTTTTTATTTTAATTCATTTGTTATTTAAAATTCGTTAATCCGTAGTTACATCGGATAAATTACTTATAAGAGGGTTAAATACTAGCTCCATTTTTAAAACTCGAATTCGATATCTCCAATTCAAAGAAAATAGATTTTTAACATACCATCTCACTTCTTAAGTATGAAATATGCGAGTATTATTTCAGTACACGTGTACGAATTATTAAATTAAAATTTAACTTTTAATTCAATACTGTGCGTGTCATATTAAATTATATTAAAAAAAGGGAAAAAAAGTGTATATAATAAAATTTATTAAGCTTAATAATTATTAGTGGTCAATTTGAATGAGCTGTTTCACTTTTGCTGCGAAAGCTGTTTGGGCACAGAGAAATTAATGAGGTTTGCCTGGTTTGTAGTCAAGCAAGACCAACAATCTTTATTTCAAAAGCTCCACTCATTGTTTGCCCAAAATGGGGTAACACAAGGGGACCATCTATTATACTTTGATCAACTTTTTATCTTCTTCTAATTAACTCTCATTAGCCACCCATTTAAAAAAAAAAAAATTAATTACAAAGCTATCTTACTGTCGTCGCTGAGATAATAATATCACTCTAATTCAAGAGTCGCAATTCATTTTAGTATGAAATCCGTTCATTTAAAATGAATTTTAACACTTAAATTGAAGGTCTTTTATTTTCATTGGGGGATAATATAT